>VVHJ01064234.1:5597-27905 GCA_015107715.1 Tylochromis polylepis
AAATTAAAAAAAAAAAAAAAAACAAGAAAGAGAAGAATTAATTTGACTAAACTATAAACAGTCGATGTTTGTCATCATCTGTGCGTGATGAGAAATCTCTGCAGCAGTTACAGGAAGAAGTAGCTTTAAACGGTTTGCCTCCCACAGTCAGAGCGACTCGACACACCAGACCAGCGGAAGCCTTTGTAAGGTGTTTTGCTTTTTTTTTTTTAAAAAATCTGTACAAATTGTCACCCCCACCCCAACCCGTCCCGCTGCTGCAAATAGAATGTCAAACAACAACAGACACCAGGAAATAAAAATAAACCTTTGCATATTTTACAAAAAAAAAAAAAACTCAAAAAGACACATTGTGTTTCAACTCTTCCTTGAATCACTCTGAAACATCCAGAATGCTCAGTTAAAAATAAGAATTTGCTATATTACGTGCACAAAAATAACGCTCTGTCTTTTCCTCCTCTTTTAATTTTTTTTTTTTAAGAGTTTTTAAACTTCTTTTTTGTTATGTTCCTTTTTTCAGTTATCAAAATAGATCAAAGCTTCTCTTGAAGAAGATTCCCACCTTTGGTTGATCAACTCTTGAGGATGTGAGCTGAAAAGTCTGATGATGTTAAGTGTTGTCCTTTTTCTTTAAAAAAAAAAATACAAACACAAAAACAAACAAACAAACAAAAAAAACAGACAGACAGACACGCACACACACACACACACACACACACACATGCAAACACACTCACAGGCATACACGTGTTCCTTTTGTTATCCATGTTCAAGTCCGGTTGCTTGGTGATGGTATGGAGCACAGATCTCTTCCAGCTGAATCCTGTTTGGTTGGATTAATTTCGTGCCCTCGGCCCCACCCTGCTGGGAGCAGCAAAACACACAACTCAGCATTGACACTCTGAACCCGCTCACGCACTCGCACTGATCATAGTTTAGAAAACGTTGCATGAGATGCCTTTAGACCATAGCAGGCATTCTGCAGTGTCCATGATTAGCTAAAGTTTGCCTTTTAAAATCATATTATGCAATGTCAAATTATTTCTTTCTACTCCTTATTTTATTTGAGTTCTTTTGGCCGATGGATATACAAGGTGTGATCATCTATGCCTACAACCACTGAAAACACGAACCACACCTGATTGCGGTTTGGCTGCTACTGCGTTTAAGGTATACCTGGACCGCTTCCGGCACTGCAGCGATCTTTAGATGCCTTACTGGAAGTCTGTTCTTAGCAGCTGTTGACCTCAAACTTGCCTCAGAGCAAACATAAACTTGGTGTCAGTTAAAGCCAATGGTGATGAGAGCTGGGTCCCACTGAGGCCGTTCTCAAACCTTCGAGTGATTTATCACCTCGGGAAAATCATCCGTCATCTTTTTTTTCACAATCACCGGTTAGCGCACCAGTCAAGTCCCCCAGAGTCAGACGACCACTCGGTGCAAACAGCCTCAGCCGTGCTGCGCCCCGGCGTGAAAATGTTTTTTAGTCACAGCAGCACAATCTTCTCACAACCTCTTCACCATAAGGGTTGCAATTTTGACGCAGCAGAGAAGATCTGGTAACCACCGCGGATAGTTTAAAGTGGGAAGAATGGGGACTTCCAGGGTGGGATCTAAACATGGCAGCAGCAGCAGCAGCAGCCCTGGATGTGGTGCACATGTCCAGGCAAGGATATGACAAACAGCAGACAGGCTTCTAATCGGAGGAGTCACAGAACTTATTTATTGCTCTTCATATTCTGAGCGTGTTCAGCATATTCTTCTTCTTGATGCCTCTAAGCATAAATACTGAAGCCATGATGTGTTCAACTCCTAACACTTAAATGCTGCTGACTCTTGACATCATAACATGATGAACTATATCCCGTAACTAAATACTCATGATTACAGGTTTTGATGCAATCTACTAGGGCGTCTCAAAAAATTACAGTATTGTGAAAATGTTCATCTTTGGCTATTTATTTATATAAATGTAATTTTCCTTATATTCTACATGTATGGTGACAGATTCACAGCCTTTTTGTGTGCATTTTGATGATCATGGCTTATAGCTCATGAAAGTCAGAAATCTAGTATCGAGTATCAGATTATAATATTTCCTAAGATCAATTAGAAAAGGGATTTACAATACACAAATGTCCATCTTCTGAAAAGCACATTCATTTATACACTCAGTGCTTGGTTCAGGCTACTTCACCATCGCATAGAGGCGATCAGCTTGTAGCACTGCTTTAATAGTGGCCTTCAGCTCCTCTGCATTCGGGTGTTTGGGTATTGACAATACACCACTGAATTTCTGATTTCCATGAGCTACGTGCCCATCCATCCATCCATCCATCCATCCATTCTCTACCACTTATCCTTTTCAGGGTCGCAGGGGGCTGGAGCCTATCCCAGCTGTCTTAGGGCGAGAGGCAGGGTACACCCTGGACAGGTCGCCAGTCTGTCGCAGGGCTGAGCTACATGCCATAATCATCAAAATTAAAACATTTCATTTTCATGTAATGAATGTATGTAAGCATTTTAATTACATTAAAAAATGAACTTTTTTGGATATTTTGCCATAAATTCTTTTATACGTACTACAAGAAGTAAAAATCAAGCCAACCATAAGGGGAAAAAAATCTAGGGCTTAAAAACAAACAAATATATTTAAATATTTGATATTTTGCTCTTCACCAGCTCCATAACTGAGAAATGGTCAACCACATATGTAGGTGGAATTTTTTATTTGGGTAACCCCCCCCCAAAGTTATTTTAACTTTGATTTTTACAGTAATATTTTCACCACTGCAATCATCGGTGTCACTTCTAACCATTACTCATTTTTTCATTCATGCTCATCACAATTTTGTCAGTTAAGCAATTACAAACGCCTGACTACATATTTGTAATTTGCAGGAAGGAGCGACCTTCCCTACCTTAGCTTTACTTGGTGTGTTGGTATGAGTAGTTTGTGTGTTCTGTAGGAGTCTCCATTGCAACCTGCTGCTGCTGGCCACCGTTTTCCTGGGGTGAAAAAAAAAAAAAAGTCAGGTTTAGCAACTTAATAATTCATGACAGCCACACAGATGTTAGCATAAAGGAGACAGACAATATTTTAAAACTCCCTTCCTAATCACATTAAATGCATCTTATCCTTTTGTGTGTATGCACAAAGAGCAAATATTAGATTTACAGAAAGAATCTGTGAACCTAAACTCACAGCCTCCCCCTTTCATGTACTTTCTGTTGTACTTCATTCATAAATCATCCATTTTCTCATTCACAAGGTCATTTAAGAGGCCACCACCACTATCACTGAGCTCCATTCAGGAAATGGCTTAAAAACGCCCTACAGGCTCAGAGGCCCTCCTGCAGAGCACTCTGCCTGCATCTGCCACAATACAGCCCTGGAGCACACAGACTGCACAGCGATTGCCAAAGTAAAGAAAGAAAGACATAGAGAAATTGCAAAAAGCTTGCCCAGTTAGGCAATAGCCTTAAATCTGAGGTTTGCATATGGCTGGATTCAGGTTATCAAAGGTTACGCATGGACTCAGGCCAGTGTTGGGCGGAAGCAGAAGTAGACACTTATACACGTTGTCCCTGCTGGAAATATTCTCTTTGGTTTCAACAAAAACTAACTAACAAAACAAGCAGTGAACACATCTGCTGACCTGGAATAATCAGTCATTCAACAGATAGTCAACATAATGAAAGAATTTTTGCTGCTTTTTAAAAGCACATTTAAAAGGGGGTGCCGTTTACCTGATAAAGCAATAAAATTACAGATGCTTTTCAATATTTCACTATTTGACAATATTTAATTAATCAAATATCTGGCAGATTTATGAATGAATAAAATAAACTAGACACATTTGTTTCACAAATTAAAAAGAAGGTAGGACAACACCGCTAAGTCATTTTGATCTCAAAAACAGCTGTAAGGTTCTGTTGCTCTACTTTAAGCCATCACACATTAACAAAATGACTTCACAGACACAGGGATGTACACCACAGTAAAAGGTTTAGCTGATAAATTCATGATAATTTTAAAAAAGCTCTCAGGATATCGAGTGAATTAAATCAGCCAGCTGGCACCTTTGAACAACAACCTCCATTACGTTTGTAAATTTCTTTAGCCACGTTCAATTATTAGTTACACAGTATGGCCCTCAAAGGAGTTTTAATTTTAAGCCACCCACTTCATGGAAAAACAAAACATCATTAAGACATTACGAAACACTTCATACCTCTACTGGGACACTGGAAGGAGGCACTGGGGTGTACTGAGGGATGTAGGTCCCCTGCATAGTTGTATTGGCCGGAATATACTGTAGGGAAGGCAAGGAGGAAAATGAAATCTGTGACTGTGTTTAGTATTTGACACGAATAATTACACTTGTAAATTTCATTAGTGACGGGGACAATTGTTTGTGTTTATGTGTCTGTTGGTACTGACTGTGCCTGTGCTGCCCAGAGACAGGTGGCTTAGTTGCTGGGTGAGAGGTCCCATCATGGATGTGGGCTGGATGGACATGGCGTGTTCCATTGTTGGGGTAATAACTGTACCCTGCAAACGTACAGAAACACACACCTAAATGCAGTCCCAGAGTGTGAAGTGTATCACCTAATAACCACATTTTGTTCAAATGTAGAGGTTAACATCCATCACATTTTATTAATAACACTGGTACAAGTTTAATTAAAATATAACTGAACACAGCTACTGATGAATACAAAAGCCCTTTCAGGTGTGCACTCCTCTTTAAGCTTTCCACATAGCTTCAGCGTACACCCTGGTCCCTTTTCCATAAAAGTCACTCCAGCAGAAGATATTTGTCCTTTCATTTGGTTAATGCAAATCATAGCTGCCACTGGTCAAGTTCAAATGGTGGCAGCAATGCAACTGATGCTGGGCGGCCACAGATATGAGCATATGTTGTAAAGTTTAACATGCAGCGCAATTACAACAACAAAAAGTATTAAGACTAATTCATTAATGGCTTTCCGTAAAACAGCTCTATTACACTTAAAGATCACAACCATCAGTGATCAGATAAATATTACAGCTTCCTGTGTGACCACTGAAGCCGCTTTTTCCTGTTGATTTCCATGTAACAGAAAGAACTCTGTTCTTTTTCACTGTCACTGCCGTGACACTTTGATTTGTATATCCTGCTTCAAGAGCTTTTTGCATTTACACTTTTGTTTATGCTTTTTTTGCCCTGTGGGCCAAGTGAAAAGACCAGAAGGTGCTGAAGGAGGGATACTCACAGCTGGCTGCATGAGGTATGACTGATGGTGCATCCAGGACGGGTTGTGTACCTGTAGAGGCGGGAGTACATTGCAAAATTATTTTTCGATATTTTTCATCTGGCGCTGTCACAGTCCCCTCAGAGCCCTTAATGTGTAAGCTGGCACAGAAAGGTCACAAGAACAGAGGCAGAATCTGGATAAAAGCAACCGTCCTGCATGTTAACTTACATAATGTGACCTTAATGAGGGATTTGGTACAGAAAAGCAACAGAAAAATAAATGATTCACTTTCATGCAGATTTTAAAAGCCAGCAGGGCTAAAAATGAACAAACAAAGAAAAAAAAATGCTACTAATAATTTGAATATAAACAGAGTGAAAAGTCCCACCTGGTAGGATGAGACAGGAGAATGCATGTAGGGAGAGAGGGAAGTCTGAGCAATCATTCGATTTGGAGCCAGACTGTAAGGTGAGGAGTAGAAGCTGCCAAACACACAGAGCAACGAGAAGAAAACATGAAGGAAACTGCAATATGTCGACAATTCCCACCTAATTTAGCAACATTTCTGAGTTCTTGCAATGTCCAGCAGAGGGCAGCCTTTTACCAGTCTTTGATTGCTATGTTTATTTTCCTGGAGGGCTGGGACTGTTTTTAGTCAGTCCGTGCATACCACTCACCCATTTTGTAAGGCTGTGGGGTCATACGCAAGCGTCATTCCTCCCTGGGAAAACAAAAAAGGGATTCAGAACCAGTGAGGTCATGCAAACACCGGTGCAGTATGTACTAAAACAGTCTGCTAGCACAGAGTGTGGATGATCAAATTCAAAACTTTCCAGTATGTACTTGCTGTAATTATTCTCCATAATTTTAGACGAGAAAAAAAAGACATTACCGTATCTCCGTCTCTAGCCCAAGGCCTTCCATTCTGGAGATATTTGCTCTGGTTCTGCCTCTTCTTCTGACCTCCGTCTGCAAACTTACATAATAAGGGCTCTGTGGGCACTGAGAAAGCAACAGGTCAAACAAGAGAGTGAATTCACTGATCACGGTGGGGAAGAAAACACACTCAGCTCCAGCACTTACAACAGTATCAGGTTTCTATAATACAAAACAAACATTCCACGCACCGGGTACTCCTGGTGGAGTTTTGATGAATTTGCCATTGAAATGCTGAATTATGGCCTCGCACTTCTCTGTGGACTCCATCCTGAAAAACAGACAGAGTTAAATTTAATCCCCCTCGAGAAGCACCGTTTGCATTCGGTTTGGCTGTGCCAGAGCTGTACAAATTACATGTAATTCATAGCAGAAAATGTGCTCAAGACATGATGGACCACCATGTGACGCCACAGTCTGACCTGGCAAATCCGACACCGCGGCTGGTCCCATTAGCATCTCGGAGGATGCGCGTGGAAATGACCTGGCCAAAAGACTTGAGCATGCTCTCCAGCTCTTGCTCATCCATAGACACTGGCAGGTTGGAGATGTAGAGGTTGGTGGGGTCCTGCTCCTGTTGCTATACAGAAAGTGAGAAATGAGAATCCATTCACACGCACATCTTTTTGAGCTTTGAATGAGGAAACGCGGCGACTTTTTATTACTTATCTCAAAGCGACTGTGTCGGTGCAGACGCCGCTGCTTTAATCAAGTATTTACAGTTGCCTAAAGCGTGAAGTTCTCTGACTTCAATTTAAAAATATATTTCAGCACACTTTCCCGACACTCTTGCAAATGGAAAAACGTTGTCACTTTCAAAATCTTTTTTTTTTCCACATGGCACAAATTTCTGTGTAGGCAGCAGTGTGACCCGTCTTTCCATCGACACCTGCCACTGCACTTGGCAAATTGATTAAATGCGCACCATGTCAAGCATAATTTAGTAACAGAACCTGCTGAAATGTTTTTAAGCAATTTATGACAGACCAATAAAGGGAAACCCTGAATAATCTCTCATCACTTTCTATGTGTCACTGCCACAGCTGAGGGGGTTTTGAAAAAACTCCGCATGCACGCTAAAAACCACTCTGACATTTGCAAAAATATTAATTTGTTCACAGGGGTAGAGTCACGCTTTTTTGGTATAATTCTGTCTAATTAAGAGATCTTGATGGCTGCGAGTAAATTAAGAGGAGAGATCATTTTGTGGCACTAGCTTGAAAGCGAAACCTTGTGTGACTATGCAGAAGCAGACAGGAAGCCAGGCATGAAGTTAAAGAGTTCACAGAGCAACAGGAGCCTGGCAACCATGAAAAAAAAAAGAGGCTGGGCTAAATAACAGGGGAAGGGAAAAAAACCGGAGAGCAAAGAAAGAGGGGGGGAGATTAATAACTCAAAAGGCTGATATTTTGTTACAGAAGGAGGAAACTAGTAGGACGTACCCAGGCCTCTGGAGTCATTTGGGCAATTAGAAAGGAGAATGACAAAAAAAGAGTAAAACTAGAAAAGAAGACAGATGGGTGTCTTCTGACTAGCAGGCTGCTCACTATACCATTTTATCTCTTCTTTTCAGTGCCTGCTGCATGCAATCAGACAGCTCTGCACACCACAAATAACAAAAGCTTTTTAAATTTGGATGGAGAAGAAGCTGTCAGAAGCTGTCAGCGAGTGAGGCAAATTGAGTTACAACTGTTTAGACTGGACTGATCCAAGCAACAACCAGGAGAGGACAGCCAGTACCTCAGATACTTGCCAAGCTGTTCATGCACATTTGACAGAAGTGGCGATCTGACAATGAAGAATTCCTAAGAACATTTATGGCATTAAAGTATGTCAACAGCTATCTTAAATGTTTTATAACCTACGTGAGTATCTCCTACTCCTATAACCTATTTTCTGTGATTGCCATCATTCCCGCTAACATGGCTATTATGCAATAGAGGAGCAAACAGCAGGAGTCATAGGCCAGCTGAGAGTGATGGAATTCAAAGCCATATGACAAAACTAACAAAAACAAAACAAAAACAAAAACAACAAACTCCACCCCTTTTTCCTTTTTTGTTTTCCCTTTAGCTCGGCCAGTGCACACAACAGACCGTTTGACATTCTAACAATTTTCCTCCTGCTGTATTAAAATGTTGTCGCATGCAGCTCAGGCGCATGAATGGGATTTGCTGAGGTGTCACCGTGTATTGTCTGTGCCAGGCCTTCACCGAGCCATGTCTGTTAAGGTGTGTCTCTGTGTTAGCTTGCTTGGCTGTTTGTGTGTCGTGTGGGTGATGACGTCTGAGTTCAAACAGGGAGGTGCTGAGAAGTAAAAAAGAAAAGAAAAAAAAGAGAGAAGGGGGTGGGGTGGGTGGGGGCTCTATTTTTAACTTTGCCATTGTTTCGCTGCCCCTACACACGCAGCTCCTCTGGGCTTGCAGCCTGGAGGCTGGGGTGGCCCGTTCAGGGACTTAGCACACTCTGAGGACAGCTAGTTCAAGGTGTGGTTCATTGTGTTTGTGAATAACACTCAGCAGCAGCCATGGTGAAGCTGCTGGCAGGTGAACCTGCCCTTGATATTGATATTACTATTGACTATTGCTCTTTTTTTGCTGACCTGAAATACCCACTGACTCTGAGACGGCGGTGTATATTTAGGTTTATATAGTGGTTATCAACACCTCTCACTGAGCACATGCTGTCTGGGTGAGTCAGTTTATGGTGTCCAGTTGCACTTGTCAAGTATAAAGATACGCAGGATTGTATGGCACTCTTACAGAAGCGGCTCAGTGAACTTAGACTCAGGGTTTAGTTGCACTGGACTGTTTCAGGTCAGCCTGCAGTGTGTATCTGTTACAGTTCTCCAGCGCTGCTCTGAGGGAGACCCTGGTGTTACATTGCTGTGGGTCTGTTTGGGTGCAAGATTGAGGGAGGAGGTAGGGACGCCGGGGTGGAGTGTATTAAGTACTGGTGTCTGCCCCAGGCCCAGGCCCAGGCGATGGACAATGCCAGTCCATTGTGCCTGTCTCATTGGCAGCGGGTGTAGTGGCACCCTCCCCCCCAGATTCCTTCAATGGGGAGCCTCAGAGCCAGAGGGATCAGCTTAATGGGCCGACAAGAGTAGCTTTGACTTCAGACACTTGGACAAAGAGTTCAGAACAAGTGCTACAACAGGAGCAGGTTTTGTAACATACACAGCGCAGAAATGAAGTGCGTGAGGGGGAAGGAGACAGGAGGCAGTGTGGAGGACAGTGAAGAAAGAAGCAAAATGAGGATTTGAGAGGAGACCAAACAGGGCGGAGGAACAAGCATTAAAAAAATATGATCAGCAAACTGTTTCTGCAGGTCTAGTCTGGGCTGTGCATCACTGGGATATCTCAGTAAACACACACCTCCCTATGGAAAAGAGTTTACTTTGAACCCTTTCCAACAGCACAGTCGCTGCCAATTAGGCCACTGCATGTAACAGTTTTTAACCTTTTACATGATAGTGTGTGTACGTGTGCAGCAATGGGGCCATGACCCTTGAGCTGATGACTCTCTGAAGATCAATAAGGGTACAAGACTGGGTGATGGGATCAACAAGGCGTGTTTAAACCTAATGGTGGCTGGTAAACTTGGAAGCAACAAGTGGTAGATGGATACAAGACAGTTGGTTAATTCTTACCTTGGCCATCTGAGCCTGGACCCCAGTGGATTTCAGAGCTGTAACAGCTTTCTGTGCTGCTGCTGGACTGTCGAAATCCACAAAGCCATAGCCTGTAAAATAGACAAACTGATGGTAGAAATGCTGTGACATCGGGAAGTACATGAAAAGATGCCATGTGTTTGTTGAATACAGCACTGTACAAAAGTGTTGAGCCACATTTCTTTACATTTTGCTGGGAAAATGGGAAATGAGTGCATACAGGGCAAAAACAGAATTTATACAGTTCTAACAAGCTTGAAAGTCAGTATTTGGTATGACCATCTTTATTCTTACAAGCTGAATCTGTTACGCAAGCTGTAATTTCTTTAATAGTCTTCTGTAATAGTTCTTCAGGCTTCTTGAAGGACATTCAAAGCACTTCTTTGGATGTCGGCTGACTTCTGCTTCATTCTCTGTCAAGATCATCCCACAGTGATTTAATAACGTTGAGGTCTGGGCTCTGGGGAGGCTAATCCATGAGTGATACTATTCCATTGTGTGTTTTTCTATCCAGGTACACACTGCTTTGACAGTGTGTTTACAATCATTGTCATGCTGAAAACTGAAGCCGTTGCCAATCAGTTGCTTTTCAGATGGTATTGCATGGTGGATCATAATAGGTCTGTACATTCCTGCGTTCACAATTCCATCAATATTGACAAGCTCCCCAACACCATTGGCCTAAAATCAGCCCCAAACCATGACAGAGCCTCCACCGTGGTTTATAGTTGGCTGCAAACACTCACTGTTGTACCTCTTTCCTGACCTTTTTTCTACATTATGATGACGATTTGAACCAAACATTTCAAATTTGGATTTATCACTCCATGAAACTGGTTTCCACTCATTTTCAGTCCAGTTCTTGTGTAATGTGGCCTACCTCAGTCTTTCCTCCGTTTCCTTTCCTTAAGAATGGAAGTTTTCTGATAGCCATCCTTCCACTGAGAACAGTAAGGTGAACATTCTCCATTTCTGCTTTGCATTGCACTTTTTCAAGTTTCACTACATCTCCAAGAGCAAAGGGTTCGCAGCCAAGTAGATGCCTTCTGTGCAAACTACTGGTGGCAGTCTGCTACGGACCAAAGCAATGCCAGTGAGGTTTTTGGTGGAGCACCCTCTTTGCAACAGATTTTGCTTGTCAGTAGCCAGCAAACTCCAGCAAGCACAAGCACACGCCAACTGACCTGGAGTCTTTAGAGCTATGTGACTGAGGCCTTGTGAGCTACATGGATGTTCTCAACTAACTCTGGGCAATACAGGAAAACAGCATTTTTCACAAATGGCATGCTTTTCCACAGCCAAAGAATGACTGAAAATGACATTAAAAAAAAATATGTATATATAATTTTTTTAAAAACTTGTATGACAGTTCAGTCTTTGAAAATATTATTTTAAAAAATGGAGTTTACCTTTACATTTGTTGGTAGTTTTATCCAAGATGGCCTTGGTGGACACAATTTTGCCATACCTTCAGGGGAGAGACAAGAGCACAGAATACAGGATCAATGAGAAGACAAGGTTACTATGAGGCAACAAGAGGAATCTGCTCCTACCATGTGCATGCCAATATTTATACATTTCCCCTGGCTGCCAGACTACAGGTGTAAACACGAATACAAAATCCTCTGTGCAATCATTTGTGTGCATTTAATGATCTTAAGAGCCACCAAAAACTTCGTCTGACTCCTCCCTCGTGTCTTTGTTCAGGCTGCCGTACAGTAACTCTGTTCCCTGACGTTGTTTTCGAGGACAGGGGACGGCACCCCAGGGCCAAAAACAATTTGTTCCAGGCCTGTCTTTACCAGACACACACACAGACTAACACTCTAACACCTCTCTTCTAAATACAGCTCTGCTCTGGGGTATTTTTGACTTAAATACAGCTTAAACGTCTTGTCACTTGCAACATCCGACTCTCAAACTGAGATATTCATTTTCAGGAAAATTCATTCTTATTATTCGATGCTTCACCCACTCATCTACAAACAAAAGAAGGAATATAACGCGTGAAACACAAGTTCATGTCTTAACCTGTCGTAACAGAGACGCGCAACAAAGGTCAGTTAGTAAAAGATGAAAATCAGTTTATGCATACATCCAGCCACATAAATATTCACAGTATGAAAATCACCTTAAAAGCAGCAAATGAGAAGTGTTATGCAACATGCTGAGACTAATGGAATGCAGTGTTGTAAGATGGTGCATCAGCACTACAGTATAATAGACCTGCCCTTGTCTGGTGAATTTACCCAGTGAGAGAGGCTGGTGCTCCTCTGTTTGGGCAACATGGCGTCTGGGCGGAATGTACACTGTAACCTGATGCTTCACCCCTCCAGTTCGCCTTCCTTCCTTCCCACCACGTCCCGCCTCTCTCTCTCTCTCTCTCTCTCTCTCTCTCTCTCTCTGTTTTTCCACCCTCACATGGTAGCACACTGCTGGGTCCTACACTCCAGCCTCGTTTCAGTGCACTTTTAACCACATGACTCAGACCGGACTTGATGGTCACAACAGAGACATGGGTATTAACTGGCAATTCAATTTAAAGACAACGCTCCTCCTCCACTTTTGCCCCAAATGCACAGACCAGAAGATATATAGGACCAAGGTGTATGGCTCCACTTCAGTTACCGTGGTAGGGCATGACTGAATGTTTGCATTGACTTTATTAGCTTATGTCTGTGTGTCAAGTTCAAAATTCAAATAAACGAATATATGTATTTTGATTACGATGAATTAAAATGATCTAGAAGTTACACAGCACAGTTTACAACGATAGACCATAACCTACTTATAAAGAAAAGCTCCTTATTGCAGGCATTAATAATTCATCAGCCATTACCAAATAAACACAGGCTATGTTTATAGTTTCCCAGTGTCATCTAACAGCTGCAAAGTGCTTGTTAGGCATGAATGTACACACACCCTTGATATAATGTAACCCATTCAAGCCCGAATGAAATTTTACAGTTGGACCTCTGGCTTTCACACATGGACACAGTTGATTTTATGGTGAATTTTTGTTAGTATACAAAAGTGAACTGGTGCTGTGCTGTTTACAGCCATTCGAGAAACTGTAGAACGTGTCCAACGACATTTTGATGTAATTATACTTTAAATATTTCTAGGTTGTGCTGCGTTTTACCTCTACATCACTTTATTTTGGATACAGATGCTGTAATCTGTACTACAGGAGGCTTTGGTTACTTTGAGGCTCCTGTGCAGTTCAACATTTTACATAATACATTCATTTCTGAGCAAATATTCCGATTACATTTTTTCTACTACTACTATGATGTTAATGAGAGTGGATAACCTCGATAAGGTAAAGCATTGTTCTGCTATGAAAGCAGCAGCCCCACCCACCTGAAGTTCAACCCTTGTGTTTATGAGAGGCAGCCAGTCAAATGAAGTTGACTTAGTAGGAGGGTGGCAAGCCCAAATCGGCTGATGGTTACATGCACATGTAACAACATGTACATGTAACACTTCAACCTCTGCAAAACACTTTGCAACCCATCTCCGCCTAATCGCCTCCTTTTCATGCTATTCATGCTCTTGCTGACTTAATCAATGTCATGTACATTGTCAATGAAGCCTGCTGTGTTACGTGAAGCATTTGTGGTGGTGCTGCTGCTTTCCCTGTCTTAGGCAAAACAAGAACAGTGCCACACCGCCAAATAAAAGAAAAATGCCTGCAGAAGTTATAATAATCCTATTTTGACAAACATGGACCTAACAGAACTGCAAGTTTCAGACAGCGGACAACCTGAGGGACTGCACTAAGGATTACTTTGAACTTTGAATCATGCCAAGCTAATCTAGCAAGGTCCATGAATAGAAACAAGGAGCTGGAAATTTGAAATAACCAGTCCCCTTTAACTAAAACAGACTTGAAAGCCACTGGTTTCTTTTTATAGCAGTGTCTTTTCACTGATATAAAGCCTCAGAAGTAAAGATCCCGTACACACATGCACGCACATCCTTCTGAGACAAATTTCATTAAGTTTATCCACTACTCTTTTTATAGAAAGCACTTTGTCACCTATCACCTAATTATGTCAGAACAGTAAGCGTCTGATTATTTAGGAAAAAGCAAAAATGTTTGGCATTTACAAGCAAAGAGCAAAATGTAGATGAGAGATATAAGTGAAGTCTCGGTGAGAACCAAGCCTGAATATTTTTATTATTAATGTGGATTATATGTCAGTACTCGAGGTGTGAAAATTGTTTGATCGAAACAACATTAAGGTGTAATGGCCTTAAGGAATTTGACCTTGAATTGTACTTAACTATCACTTTTCTAGAAACCAAAGATCTTTAGTCGCATTGCTGTGAGTTCATTAGGCACAGTGAAACTACTATGTTTTTTGTATGGACAATAGAAATGTGCTTAAAAAAACTGGTCGACCTGATATTAGGCATCTCTATTTTTTCTGGTTTCAATCTGATACCTTTAAACTAAAAACAAATGTAAAAACAAACAAACAAAACAACCAAAAAACACTGAAGCCGTACTGATCACTGAGTCACTTCCCCAACAACAGTGCTATTAGAGTTTAAAAGGTCAACGGGCACTGACTGTGTGACCCTGCGCTTACCTTGGCTCCTCAGCAGGAGAACACCAGCCAAGCACACTATGGAGGCTACAGGGCTTAAAAGACAGCCCTAACCCATATATGGTCATCTGACATTCTTTCCCAGCAGGCCACGCTACTTTTTTCCCCACTCATTTAAGTTTCTCCTTCAAACATAGCCCTCCCACCCTCCTCTAAAGTCTCCGTCCTCTTTCCACTTCTCTGCCAATCCACAATGGCTTCTCTGTAAATCTCTTTAACACTCAAACTTCCTGTGTTTTACATCTGCACATTTCTAATCTTCTTAGATTGCTCCAGGTTTTGACAATTTGTGTGTGTGTGTGTGTGTGTGTGGTCACAAGCCAAGTAAATTCTCCCTGTGGATTTTAATACTTCTGATACTTTTCTCTGTATGGTCAGGATGATTAAAATCAAAATTTTAGGCGTATGGGCTATGATGTTGGAAATATTACCAGGCAGCTTTAATTAGAAGTTATGTAAGCTTCTTCACAGAGGTGCACTTTTACTGTGAAAGAGCCCTGATGGATGGATTTATTTATATATATAAGGAACCCCATTAGCTTCCACAATACTGGTTGCTAGTCTTCCTGGGGCCCAAGCCATCAAGTATAATCTAAAAAAAACATTACACAATAAAGTAGATGCAAAAATGTCCACATAATTTGGCTCTTACATCCACAGTAAATGCAAATATCAATAAATATCACTGAGGCACAATACACAAGAACCAAAATCAGGTTGCAACATTGCCCTCTTACAATATTTACAATAATTAAAAACTGTGTAAATAGGCTTTTAAATGTTTTTTTTAAAATTACGAATAGTAGCTAGTTCTCTAATTGCGTAAAGCAGTTTATTCCACTTAAAAGATGCTCTGAATATAACGGAGTTTTTAAAAAATTATTTTTGGCTCGAGGAATTAC
Organism: Tylochromis polylepis; assembly: GCA_015107715.1. Lineage (NCBI taxonomy): Eukaryota > Metazoa > Chordata > Actinopteri > Cichliformes > Cichlidae > Tylochromis > Tylochromis polylepis. The sequence goes on from VVHJ01064234.1 coordinate 20,966, forward strand.
TAAATTGCACTGTGTTAAAAACCTTGTAGCATAATTGTGCATTTCATCTAGATACTGCAGCTGAGCAGAGAAAAATGGGGTGTGTTTAACAGTTTGCTTTCTTTATAAATAAAAGTAAACCGTAGTGTAATTTAGCTTGTACTGGAAGCCAGAAAGGTTTTTTATGCATTTGATCAATACTGGTATAGTATGAACATTTTAACACTAATCTGGCCGCCTTATTCTCGACTAACTGAAGTCTGTTAAGGTCTGTTTTATTAGCTGCTGACCAGATGATTGAACAGTACTCCAAATGAGATAATACTAGTGCATTAATAACGTCTTTCATGATTTAAGAAGTGATATAGAAAGAGCATTTCCTAGCACAGCTATCCCCTGTCTCATTTTCTTAATAACAGAGTCTATATGCTGAATGGAATCACCACCATGAAAGGTGGTGATTTATGGTAACACCAAGTAGTTTGATCTGGGTGACCTGTTCTAATATTGATCCACCAATGGAAAGATTCAGTAGTGGACTGCTGACCAAATGTAGTCTACTTCCAATTAACATAGATTTAGATTTAGATACATTTAGAATCATGTTATTTTGACTTATCCAGTCACACACACTCAGCAAATCTTGTTGTAATACGCTGGTCAATTCAGAGTTGTCACTAGCTGAATAAAATGGTGGCATCGTCGACGTACATCACAAGATGAGATTTGCCCAAGACATACGGCAGATCGTTTGTGAAAACTGAATAGAGAAGTAGACCGAGGCAGCTGCCTTGGGGTAGACCACAGTTCATGTCACAGCCATCTGAGAAATAACCATTATAATAAACCTTTTGCCTTCTTCCAGAAAAGTAACTTTTCATCCAACACAGAGCAGCTGGTGAGAATCCATAACATTTTAGTATATCAATCAAAAGGTCATGATTTATTAAATCAAATGCAGCACTGAAGTCCAAGAATACCACCCCAACCACTTTCCCATCATCTAGATCTTTATACCAGTTATCTGTCTTATGAATGAGAGCTGAGCTGGTGGAATGACCAGGTTTGTAAGCATGTTGAAACTTAGTGAGTAGATGATTTTCTGTTAAACAATGTTGAATTTGTTCATAAACAGCTCTCTCCATAACTTCACTTAGAACAGGGAGTAGACTAATAGGTCTACTATTGACACCATTAAAAACAGCATTCTTGTTTTTTGGAATTGGAATTATTTTCGATTTTTTCCACTGCAATGGAAATAAGCTGCATGCCAAACATCTATTAAATACGTGACATATAGGAAGAGGCACAAACCTGGCTGCAACTTTGAGCAGTTTACCGTCTATGTTATCAGAACCTGAGGATGCATCATCAGGAAGTGATATTAATAAATGCTTCACAGTCTCAACATTCACTGCCTCAAACTTAAATTGGCATTGCTTATTATTCATAATAGCATCCTGTATAAGACAGCGTGATAGGGTGGGATCTCCTCTCCTCTTATTACCTTATTGCTGTAGTAATTGTTGAAATAATTGGCTATATCCTTAGCTTTACTTATAAACATTCCATCCGTGTTGATGTGAGACACCACCGTAGTGAGATCTCTCCCCATTATATTGTTTAAAACTTTCCACATCTTCTTGCTATCCTTGAGCTTATGTTGATAATATACTTTCTTCTTACATCTATTCAATTTAGTTACTTGATTTCTTAGCTTACAATATCTCGCCCACTCTTGTGGGCTTGACAGACTTATGTGGCTTTACTTTTGCAATCTCTCTTTCTGACATTGCAACTTTAAGTTCATTATCTAGCCAATTCTTTTTAACAGTTCGTCTTCTTAAGGGGGCATGTTTGTCAGCTAGGTAGCAGGACTTTTATGTGGATGTGGGACTTAAGTTCACTTCTGTGACATACAGCACTCACCTGCAGCAGCCAAAAACCAGTTTGTGTGTTTTTATCTGCATGGTTGTCTGTAAAGCTAACTACACTGACTAGGCTGTTTGTTTACAGGTGTACAGGTCTGGGTCCACTGAAGCAGAATTAAACCAATTCTGCTTTTTCAAAAAAATTGCAAAATTAAACGAGGAAATATTGTACATTTCTTTTTCTTTATCTCAGCACCTATCCCATCAAGATTCATTCAACTGACTTTAGTTGTGATAAGGCTGCACCCTTATCACAACAAACCTTTTTTCTTTCCTTCGTGTCTAAAGAGCTATTTTTTTTTCCAAAAATGAAATTTTGCCTCGGTCTGGGGCAAGAATTTAATTTCACGCCTCCCACTGATGAAGAGCTCAGCTTTGGACAGCACTGGACTTATGACTCTTTCTCCAACTTATCCGTTAACCATAAAACTACAAAAAGCCTTCAAATCAACATGGAAAGTACAATCAGCTTTGAACATTCAGATAAATATTAATGTTTTTGCCCAAACAACATCACACATATAAGGAAACAACAGCGAAACAACGACTCTCAGAAAGCATCAACAGCTCCATGCAGCCTTTGAACATCCTTTTGGCATTTATTATGGAAATACCATTTCATCTTTGGACTGCATACCTGTATGTTTTATTCCCTTTTGGAGTTTGACTTATTTGTAAAAACATATTAACTTTAACAAAAACATAAAAAGTCTTTTACACAAAGTTGTGAATAAGACAGGCATTTTTAAGGTTACACCTTGCTATATATGAACACACCACCATAAGTCCAATAGTGAGAATATCTTAGTTTAGGTTAGGATAACTTTAGCTTAGCACCTAACCTGATTCTGTTTAAAGGCCAGAAGTAGGAGCACCTCAAAGCCCCCAGTCAGCATTCAATACACATGTGTGTCCACTAGCACTGACAGATAAGTCATGGTTTCTTCATTGTTATGAGACAAACATGTACGATGAACAGCAAGGCGTGCACCACGCATTCACTCTCAGCATGCACACACTTGACCCATCAGACAGACTGCTAGATACATGAGTGTAAGTCTGGGGCTTCATCTGCCATTGCAAGACTTAGATGCAGACACAGCGTGTCAGCTAAAGGAATCAGAGAAATGTTGCAGGACGTTCTCTAATGTGTTTGGTGTCTCAAGCTGCAGCTTCTTATCTCAGACAAAGCAGCAAGAGTCCTTTATCACTGCACCTGTTCAAACACAGCAACAACATCTACACCTACTGTAAGCCCCACACCAACCTAAGAAAACCTGTATTTAAAAGATGGAGGTAGCCTCCACATTTGGAAAAGGAAGCCAGTGAAGAAGTGCTTCTTCTGGTTGTATAACACCCCATGGCTCTCAAATAGCACTTTCATGATGGGTTTATGGTCTCCATCAGTAGTTTCCATTTATGCTGAAAACAGCACAATGTTCCTTTTGTCTTCTTTTTTGATCGACAATAGGGTTGAGAAGGTGGTTTTAGTGCCTCAGTTTCACAGTCAGGTTTATCTAGTACTCGTGACTGGTTACAAAAAGCTAAGATGGCGAGGGCGAACACACTCAGCTTATCAGTCAGTGATGTCACTGTGGTCACGTCCAATCCTTTATATACAGTGTTTTTGGTGGGCGAGGTTTTCAAAGATGAAATGAAGGCAAGCTAGATTGTTCCTTCGTCCTGTGTTCATGTTTTCCAAAGCTAACCCCAGCCGACCAATAGTTTTATCTTCCACTTGAAGATTGATATCTGATAATATCTATCTAACTTTAAAAATGAGAGTGAAGCCATGGAAACCTTTCAAGATGATTTTATAACTTTATGAAAATTCAGCTTGCTGCGCTACATACAAAATAACAAAATCCTACAAAGACATTATCGAAAAGTTAAAAAATGACTTACGGTTGGCAGAGCTTGACCAGATCTTGGTCCGTGGTCCCCGGATGGAGGCCGCGAATATACAGATTGGTTTTGCTCAGCTGTTCCCCTCCACCGCCACTGCTGTTGCTACTACTGTTGGTGTTGGGACTGGGGGGTGCCATCTGGTGGCCGGAGGACACATAGGTCTGCTACAGCAAGAAAGAAACATACCGATTACTTTACTGTGCACAAACATTTATAGGAATAATCATCCCTGATATTCTCAAACACCAGCAGAAACTGCACAAGTACGGTGAAGTTTTTATTAAAAGTGTGAAAATTCAAAGGCGTGTTTAGAGATGTGGAGAAATGGAAAGTAATCCTGCATGAAACAGATGATTATGTGGGAGCTGCGAAAAGTGATATCACACAGCCCTCATGTCAACACTCACCAATACTGCTTTCTGAGGAGAATGTGGGGCCTCTTGGCCGACTGCTCCACATAGGGAAAAGGGGCCTCTTATGCTTTCTCAATGTTGGGTAACCTTTTTTTTTTTTTCTAAACTTTTGGAACCACACAAAAAAATCCTGTGGTGCAAAAACCAAAGACCTAAAGATCTCAGACCAACATTTAGTTAGTCTCATGATGCAGAAATAAATAATAGCCTTGATGTTAACAATGTCTACTTTGTAGCGCAACTCGCTGCCTTGTGTTACCTCAAATGAAAAAAAGCAGATAAGTCAAAAACGAGACACTGACAACGCTGCATTTTTTTCGCACCCGAAACTTGCTGAAGTCTTCACTTTAACAGTGTAATCTTTTCCCCTCTCAAACAGTCATTAAGGTTAAAGGGTTAACAAGATCCGAGCGGCTAGATGCAAAAACAGGGATCAGCTTAATCCACAATAATTATGAGTCTGTGAACCCCATCGGCTGATGTCTGATGACAGATATTTGGTTATAGAAGTGATTCAAATCTAAACAGAAACAAGGGGAATTTAAAGAGATTAATAAACTTGGAGTTTATTACTTAATTATAAAATATGAACAAACATGCTCATGCGCTGACCATATGACATTTACCTCAGCTATCATCTTATTTTGGCTTGTTTTCTACAAGGGTGCAGTGGCAGTGAATTCTGCTTGTAAACTAATGGATGACTCACCACTAGGACCATGAAACGGATGTTGCGCAACAAAAAGCGCATCATCTAATCTCTCTATGGGACCACGGCTCTCCTTGGAGATACCAAACAAAAAGATTGTGTAACTGTGCAGATGCTTTCATTTTAATGGAATAAATATGATTTTATTATCGCTTTGCGAGTGACGAAAAAACAAACTTCTCCTTCCAGGAATAGATCTGGTGGCTTTTTTCCCCAAACGTGACTGGGGAAATAAACACAGAGCACACCAGCCTCACCAGAACTGGCGAAACTGGCTATCTGCAGTGAGAAAACGACTTCAATCACATTAATTTAACAGTCCCATTTCTTTAACTTGGTGTTGTATAGGAACGAATTAGATCAAGCATGCTTTCTAAATAAGCTCAGCAGGGTGCTTCTGTGAAGCTGGGCAGGGGGACAATGGGGTCATTTCATGACAGAAAAAAAAAAAGGCTCACTGATCAATCTGGTCAGGTTTAAGAAAAGCCCAGCAGGACGACACGGTCGCACCAGGATCACTGACAGCATCGCTCAATTCCGCTAATTAGACAGTATCCATAAGGGCATGAGGTCCCTTTAAGACAGGCCTTCTGACCTCTACTTTGCCAGCAGCTTTCACACCAGCAATACTACTCGACCACTGACTTAAGCTTAAAGACTTTTTTCATGATAGGTAGGTAAGATGGAAGTACAGCCTCCTTTTTGTCCCTTTTCTTTGTATCTTTTAATCCAGGGATATTTAAACATGTTCACAAGTGCATTGGACTTCACATTCAAAGAATTTAGTGAAAACAACTAATACTAATATACATATATCCATATATTAAATGCATCAATATAGCAAAAAGTATAGCCTATAAAAGCAGCATATCTCTGAGTTTCGACAATTTGGAACGTAGTAATGAAAAAGAACAATAACAACTGAATGAAAAATATAAAATAATTTCACTATTCTGTTCTTTGTTTTTATTTTTTTTATGCCTAGCAGAAAAATACATTCCGCTGGACAAATACACCACGAGTCTGCCTACAGGAGTCGTCCTATATTGTCACAGTGAAAGTCATGATGAATATGTTTTGCAGGCAGCTAATTTGTGAATGAAAGAAGAGGACAGCAGAGGCCTATAATCTCATTCATACTCTCTTTACCAAAAAGCCAAGTCTCATTCAGTGAGCATGTCACTGCAAAAACACCCCTTAATTCACTGGTCTGCAGTCACACGGCTAACTACGCACACATACCGCTGAAGAGTTGTTAAGGCTAAAAAGGCTTTCAGAAAATTCCCTTTATTGCAAAAAGCTTTGAATTCATGGTGCTGTAACTATGCAGTTGATCCTCGGTCTACGAGTGACACGTTATAGTGGTGACGTGTAATGTTTCTCTCTTGGGTCCTACATTAAAGCGTGCGTGTAAATTGTTATAGAAGCAAAAAATATTAAACTTAACTGAAAAATTTAAAGTACAAAAGTTTGAAAAAGCTTTTTTTCCCCCCCCCCCACCGGTTGGTAATTACCTTTCAGGTTACTCCAGTAATCATATTTTGTAGTCCTGACGCTGCAATTCTCCTTCTCTGTGAGACTGGAATTATTTTAAGGACCAAAGATAAAAATCAAGAACATTTCTATAAATAAAACCATTTCCTCTATTTTTATGCAAACCTATATGAAAACTCTGAAGCTGGAAGGAAGTGTCTATTTTAAGTATAGTGTACTGCTAGCATTTAACACTGCCTTTAATCTCTCAAAATATCAAAGACATACCCCCACATTTTATGTGTGCTCTGTGTGTTGTATTACACAAAAGGTGTCTCAGAGGTGATTCACGCACAGGAACAGCTCACTGGCTTAAGTGAGACGTCTTACCTAATTGAATCGCATGTCTAATGGTTTAATTGTATCAGAAATATCCTCCACCAATGCCCTGAAGACATTTGACACGAGGTGTCACATGTGTGCACCTTCTTCAACCATCCTTTAAGTCTAACGCCACCTCTGCTTTT
>VVHJ01064234.1:35848-45978 GCA_015107715.1 Tylochromis polylepis
CCGACCATCATCCCCCCTCGCCCACTTCCCTCTCGCTGCTGACCCCTGAGATCCTTCGGGGGTCCTTCACGCGCCTTTAGGCGGCCCGCACAGAAGAAGGGGTTTACCTCAGATTCATTCACCGCCCTGTGTTATTTCACTCAGCAGGGGGATTTCGAGTAGAAATAACCAGACAAGAAGCGTCTCAAAAAATTAGCTTTGTCGGCGCAGAACACTTCTAAAAAAAATCAAAGTTACAGTGTGCGGTGCTTTTGTCTGGAGGTCCTTGATTCACTCTTGACTTCACATGCATTGTGGCTTCACCTTCTTCAGAATTCTCATTCACTTTTAAAAGCATTGATATATAACAAGGGTTCTCGATCTTTTGATGACTGAGTGGTAATTAAGGAACGAGTGTGGGCCAGATAGGAAATGCACTGCTATCTTTCATCTGTGAATTATTGACAAAGTTAAAAACATCCTGTCTCAGAGTGATCCTGAAAAACTAGTCCGTGCATGTGTTAGCCATCACTTGATCCAAAACCATAAGAGGGACTATGAGAGAGCACATTTCTGCTATATTAGCTTCTTCTCACAGACTCCCTGTTAAATCCAGCACTGAATTTAAAATGAATCCTGAATGATAATATCCCAATGACAGCTTTAAGACCTCGCAAAACCATGTCATCCCAACAGAGCACTTCTTGCTCAGTCTGCAGCCTTGCCTAAACTTTCTGAAAGTAGAATGGGAGGCAGAGTCTTCAGCTATCGGGGTCCTCTCCTGTGGAGCAGCTCTGAGTTTGGCATCAGGAGACAGAGACCCTCTCTGCTTTTAAGTGCTGACTCCAAGCTTTCCTCTTTTGATGATGCTTATAGTTAGGACTGGATCAGGTGAAGCTTAACCAGGCTGCAGAGGGGCACACATGGTGCACTGAGCATGTCTTGTTCTTATCTCACCTCATTTCCCTCTGGATGTGTTTTTATATTATTAACTTTTGTCTATCCTCTCCTTTAGTTTGTATTTTGGTCTGTTATACAGATCTTCCAGAAATACCTACTTTCACCTTTTTTTAGCCTATAATAATCTATACTACATTATTCTCCTCATTTTAATGACAAAGACCAAAATCTAAACTTTAAGTCTTGCAAGAGGTGCCATACAGAAGACAATAAAAGCATAGTAGAAAAGTAGATGCCATCATTTATTTATGTTAGATGTAATAAATTCATAACACCTCCACATTCTTTTAACCCACCAGAAGGGTTGGCTTTCTCTCCCATGGGTGTTTTTTGTGCTGTCTCTCTCTGCTCTCTTTCCCCTCATCCCCCTCAACCACTCGTGGAAAATGGCTGCCCATGAATCTGGTTCTGCTGGAGGTTTCTTCCTGTTCAAAGGGAGTTTTTTCTTCCCACTGTCACCAGGTGCTTGATCATATGGGGTCGTCTGATTGCTGAGGTTTTCTCTTTAATATTTTAGGGTCTTTGTCTTTCAATATAAAGCACCTTGAGGTGTGATTTGGCACTATAAAAATGAAATGAAATTGAACTGAACTGAAGCATATTTGATTTGCCGCTCCTCCTTCCTTTGCATGTGTAGCTTTCTCTCTTTATTTGCTTTTTTACTGGTAACAAGTGCATTTTAAACTTTCTTAAGTACATTTGCAATGCAGCAACTCCTATGAACTGAGAATGGTTTATATTTCCTCATTAAACACTGAATGCAAACATTCAGCCAGTTCACATAAGTCAGTCTTCTCTGGATATCATTATAAAGATGACAAGACATACTGTTTTACAGTTACAGTTCTTTGCCTTCCATTAACATGTTCTCATCATTCCAATCAGTTTTAGCCGTGCCATTCTCTTACCGAATGCCTTTAGATCCCATTTATTATGATCTTATTTTGCCCAAGAGGGAAAGAACCATTTGTGATAACTCCAGACTGCTGATGCTTATATCACAGAGCCCCTAGAGTAGCTGGAGCTTCGAGGATCATTGCATGATTTAACATGCCCCCAATTTAGAACATCTTGTTTGAAAATGTCTAAACGTGTAAAATCTGCTCCTAAAAATCATAAAAAAGCATATCTGTCTTTTTTTTCCCATATGATTAATGTCAAAGCAACATGTCTTTTGAAGACATACAGAGTCTTAAAACCTTCATCCTGGCACAAGAAAAAAAAAAAGAATACATTTTAAAAACCCAGACTTATAATGTTATTACTAAGGTTCTCCTTCGCTAGTGCCGCCTCCATTGTTGTCATTAGTTCATCAGAAGCAAGATGAAAATAATTTCATGGGCCATGGAAGCAAAAAATAATCAAGCTAAGTATGTTGTGTACAATTTGAGATCTTCCTGTTTTGGTCATCTGGAGGGAAAGAGACATATTTAGACATATGGTCAGCTTCTTGCTTGTGCTGTCACTGACCCAATGACTTGTGCTGGCTCAGGCTGACACACTTTTTTCTGTAATAGAAATAGAACCAAGCAAGCTATTTTTCATCTGCAAAAAAGAAAGAAAAAAACCCAAGCAGAAACGAAGCTATTGTTTGTGTAACTCAATGAAGTACCTAGGACTCACCACTAGTAGAGATTATTATGCAACACTTAAATTATGCCGATTAGAACTTTTAAATATAATAATGCTTCTGCTTGGACTTAATGGTAAAGCCTTTTTTTTCTGGGATATTGCCATATCGATTGCAAAATAATGACCAACTTAGACTTCTGATGCTGAAGTGTTTTGGAACAACAAGCTATGCAAGCACCTTGTAAGATACAGGCTTTAAAATGGTCGGAAATAAACTTTTGTGCGAGCCAATGATGTGGTGTGAATGAGCATTGTCCTTAAGTTACCTTTAACATGTTATCCATGGCTGCCTAGTCACTGACTCTGGTTTCTTATCTACTACTGCTATATTTGAATTGCTTTTCACTTTCTCTTGTTGCCAGCAATTGGCTGGAAGACATATTGCAACACAGATGGCAATTGAAACCTGATTCCTAAATTGCAGTGGCATTCAGTGTAATCAGCACTGACACAAAAAACCCAGCTCTGCTGCTACTTTTAATCTCACACTGCAGCCATCAATTATGAAATTAGCAATCTATTAGTTTAATTTCGGTGTTTTGGACAGTACATCGATATACATTTATGAATGATTTATGAGTCACTGTATTTTTTCAAGCTTGGGGACTCTTTGCAAAATCTCTCACCAGCAGAATTGTGATTTGTGTTTTTTCCAGCATGTACACACCAAAGCACGATTTCTGCTACTGACACAAACACCAGTGATGACTTGTAAGAGCAATGCATGTGTTCGATGGATAAAACAGGCTGCAATTGGTAGGCAGAACTGACTTTCCCTTAGGATTGTGTGCCTGCTGTTCAATAAAGCTGTAGCTGTTAGTCTCCAAATTCTCTGGGCATTTTGCTTATAATTAGCTTTGTTTAAGGCAAAGTTATAAAGACCACAAAAAGCTTCCTCTGCTATTATTTGACTTTTGTAGATTTTACAAAATAACTGTACAGATTGCAGACTTTGTAGAAATGGCACATCCCTGTATAGTCTAGTGAGCAAAAGGCTTTCCTTCCTCCACAGACGGCCCACTCTGCCAGCTGTGAGCACTGCATGTCCTCTGTGTGGACAATAAAATGACAAGTGCAGCGGTATGGTCAATATTTCTAAGAAACGAACCATAAGCACTTTGTGTTAGTCTGTGTATCTCTGGCTTCAGCGGCCCGTGTGTGTCTGTTCATTCATTTCCCTTTAGGAACACACCAGTGAGACTGCTGCACCAGCAGCAGAACCTCAGTCTGTTTAAACCAGCCGCTTTGACGACATGAACATTGTTTGGACATCAACAGGCTAGTTGCTAAGTAACCCAGCCCCCTCCACCCCAAGTGTTATAGCCTGTGAATCCATACTTATTACCTCAAGAGAAGCTAAGCGGTTTATATGTGCACATGGGCATGTGTTTATGCTTATGTGTGCATGCAGGCGTATGTGTGGGATAACCCTAATGCTTTATATTAGAGACAAAAAAAAGAGGTGGTGCATTGCCTGTTTCTTTTCTTTTTTTTTAAAGTTTAATTTATCATGGCCTCAAAGTGGGAGTGAAACTATGTTTTGAAGCATGGGTCAGAGTTGTTTTCATAAAATGAAAGCTGCATCTGGTACAGACTTGCATTAAAAATGTTCTCATTTTTTTATTTGTCATCTAAAATAAATCAGCCTTGGTAAATTCTTTTTATTTGCAATTTTATTATGAAATGCAGACAAATAGCCACAGCTATTTTGCAGTGTGGAAGCCATTCAGGACAAAGGCAACTGTTTAGGAAATTCCACCCTGTGGTTTGCTATAGAGAGCATGAATGCAGTGGGGGTGAACCCCTGTCATCAAAGTGGGTTGTTGTTTGGGAGGAAGGGAGCCTGTGTGTGGTGGAAAGTGGATATGAATGCTGTGAAAGGGTTCAGGTAGTTCATGTGTGAGGAAGGGTCTGGGTCACTGAGCTTGTCAATGTGGGGTTCAAGGTCAAAATGGCTGAGAGTGGTAGAAAGGCAGAAAGTCACTGCAGAACTTCTAGAAGTGGGCAAGAAGAAGAAAAAGACAAAGGTGTCATTCAAAAATGACCACTGAGCACTATCTGGTTAAGGGTGAAAATGAGAAGCAGCCACTCTTTCTTTCTTTAAAATCTGCACTTCTGACAGAACAAACCCTTCACCCAACACCTGCTCCACATAAAGAAACAGCTTACTGCATATTGAAGCAATGTCTGCAGATATGTGCAGTGCGAGTTTCATAAGCTATGGCTTTTATTATTTATGTTAATTCATGTTTTATTTTTCATTTACCATAAACCATTCATGCAGCAGCGTGAGAAATACACTGTTAGTCACGAAATAAAGTCTTTTTAATTACAGTAAACAATAAAAAGTGCAATATCTCACAAAATAGCCTTTTGCCATTTTAATTAAAACCTTAATGAATTTAATTACACGTGTGCGTCTTGCTTGTTCTCAGTGCGGGTTAAGCAGCGAATGAATGGCTACAGCTCTGTTGTAGTGAATAAAAGCCATAAAAAAGATGCATTATCACAGGCACAGACAAACAAATGGATGCATTTGCTTGCTTCACGTGAGAGTAGCTACTTAACACGTCTGCCGAACAGACCACACACACACCCTAACACTCATCAAACAATCAGTCAGGCATTCCCTGTGGCTGGAATGTGTTTTTGAGGGAGAGTGTGAAAAAGGAAGTTTTGAGGGGCGAGGCGGCTTGAGGGGAATGGATGATGACTTTTAGGTTTCAGTATAAGATATTGTTTGTATGCACACGTCCATTCATTATCTTTTTATAATGATAATTAATCTATTAGCATAGTGACTAAAACTGTGCAAGCATCCCGGACAGCCTGATTCTTGTCTTTCCTTTTCACTGAGGCACTATTTCAGATTGTATTCCAGACAAATGGGAACGGTTTACAGCTCCTAAGACAACTGATTACAACAGTCCTCATGCTAATATTAACTCTATCACTGACCTAATATTAGCACAAAACCTGCTTTTTTAGTCTTTAAATCCAACAGAATTTTAAATCAACTTTAGGACCATCAATAATTATTTAATTTTTTCATTTCATAATAATGAATAGAAGCTTTTACAAAATTTAAAAAAGGCACATAAAGCTGTTTTTAATGGGCATGTTATTTTATCTGTTCACTGACAACAGTGGTGGTTGATGTGTGCTGCCTCTAAATGCAAATAAAGTAATTAAAAAGAGAAGACGTGAGTTTTCTTCCTTTTATAATAAACTGAGATTGAAAGCTTGACACTGCATTACAATTTCTTTGTTCTGATTTTTTAATTTTTTTTAATTTATTTTTTTGTTCAGTTAATATTTTCTATTTGTAAACTCTTGACAGAGCCATTGCCACTGTCTGTAAGATCTATATTTTGTAATTCTGGATTCCTTGTGCTCTGGAGTTCATGATTGCTTGTTTTGTCTTAATACTTGTATTTATTTGCTGATTGTTGTTGTGAAGGACTTTGTGAGCTTTATCTAAAAAGGTGCTATATAAAAAAATGTACTTACTTGCTTACCTACTTAATACAAATAAAAAGTATATATTTTTTAATAGTTAGCCATATTGCTTGATTGGTACACATCACTATAACAACACCAAACATTTCAAAACTCACCATCTAAGGATGTAATTAACAGATTATCACTGAGAAACTATTTGGTGATAACATGCATAAACATCAGGCTCATTGTCATGATACCACAATCTAAACGTTGTGCAATTTATTTTTGTTTCTTTTCATTTGATTTTTTTTTTACCCTAAGTCCCAGCTGCAAGTAATCTGAACAGATTCTGAGTGTAAAGAGGCAGAAAGAAAGCCTGATGATGGAGTGGGAGGAAAGGAGAGAAGGGGATGAGGGCAGGGGGAAGGGGAGAGATTGAGCTAAGCGGATGGGGGAAGGGCTGTTTGTGCATGCCTCAAATTCCTTAGGTGTTATCAGCGTTGCCCTCTCCATAATTGTTTCTTTCGAGGAGGGGAAAAAAATACACAGACTGTACAACATTGTAAAATTTCCTCTTGTAGGTTAGAGGATATAAAACAAGAGGTCGTTTTTGACTTAGCTACACTTGTATCACTGTAGACTAACATTAAAAGGGTGGGTCTGACTCCCCCCCCCTTTTTTTACACTAATAAATGCATAGCACGCAACAGAAATGGGAAATAGGCTAGATTCTTTTAATCAACTGCCCAAAGTTGATTTTGATTGTGTATTGCACAAATCTTCACAGTTTTGAAGTATTTAAAACTAAGAAATACTTTCAAATAATACTGTGTAATCTTGTCTTCTCTGGTTGCTTACAGAAATCAGGCCATATTTCATTGCTCAGCTTTGAAATTCTACATACACTTGTCAAATTAAAAGCCCTTGTCCCACCTACAAACAAGAGCACTCACATTATTTTGATTGTGTAATTTTGTCAGCGCAAACAGGCTTTCATGCATGAAGAAAATGAGCCGCTTCCTGTGTATAAGCAGATGAAGAGAAGTGAATGAGACAGAAAATTTCTTTAAATATCTTTTCTCTCTCTCCCTTAAAATGAAGACACTGTAGCGTTGGGACACGCACGCACACAAACGTGCACAGATGCACACATGCACAAGATGTGATTCTAGGAACTTTGATTGATGAGGTAATCCATCTGGCTCCAAAGCAAGGGAGGGAAGGGAGAGAGCATCAGTGAAGGGAGGAGGGAGGGGTGAGTAGAAGATGAGTGATAATCTACTTCAGAGACTGATGCATCCCCGTATCCATTTGTGTGTGTGTGCATATGAAGGAAAGTTGAAAATGCTCTAAGTTTTAAAAAACACAAAATGGATATTGACATGAAATCCTAAAATCAATCCATACTTTATTCATTAGTTTTTGGAAAAAATAATAATCATATATCTTAGCATTAACACACTGAGAGAGCAAGTACAGACTGCCTCCTCTGCTCTGCGCTTCACCCTGGCTTTCACCACAGCTGCAGTAAACTGGGCGTAGGTGCACCATGAGCCTTAGTTTGAGGATGAAAGAATGACGCACAAAATCCTTGCTCCTTGCTCATGACACAGAGCACATGAATGGCGTTTTCACTTACTTCATCAATAAAAAGTGCAACGGAAAGAGACATACCAGAAGTGCAGCACAGCTCTCAGAGAGTTCTCCACAGGTTAGGGTTTCCATTAATACGGCAATTCAATGTCACTCTCACCAGATACATTTTGTAAGGAGAAGAGATGTGTTGCCGCTGCACAGTGTGGACACTTTACTTCACTTGTGCATTTGCGTCATCTATATTTTCAGTTAGTATCATGAAACTATCATTTGAAGGGTAGCTGGAGAAATAAAGCATGCCAAAAATATCAGTCAAGACAAGCTAATCAGGCTACGATGGCTTTACTGGCAACGAAATAGACCAAGAGAAACAAATGCCTCCAATCCTGATATAGCCTATCATGTGCAGGACTCAGAAGCATGGTGAGCCTATGATGGTGCAGAGATACAGAATATAGTGGAGATACAGGTAGAAAGGGAACTGTGGAGCAAAATGTCATTATGGGGAAAGATGTGTGGGTGTATATATGCACAGCATCAGAGTCACTTTAGGATTGCTGCAGGGATAAATATTACTGTTAGCTGTTAGAGCAGATCTCTAATGTGTTTCTCCATTTGTTTCTCTGTCACACATATAATGCATAAAACTGATCAGAGGAGAAAAGGTGAAGATCCCCAGAGATGGATCTAAATCTGACAGGTAACACATGAGACTTCTACAATAACTTTTAGAGTGGTCACGAGCAGGGTTAGAGGGAATTATGGAAATAAATCATTAGCGATATTTTAATAGCAGCATATTCTTGCTGACTTTTTCCTCTTTTACAGCTGTTTATAGATTTCATTCATGAATTCCTGCTTAAAAATAGTTAAACCAAAAACGGTCATTTAGTTTAGTCATTGCTTTTAACACACACAGGGCTGAGGGTAACATGAAAGTGATGTCTGTGAGAGCTGCGGACGCCACAGGCAAGTGTGTCACCTGTGTTATGCTTCCATCTGCTGGTATATCTTGACAAACACCAGCTCATACCTCAGCATTTCCCCCATAAAGAGCCTTTATGAGAGCAATGGCAGCAGTGTTATGGGTCAGCAACACGCTCGCTATAGTTTTGTAATGTGTGGGTTACATGTTTACACACCCAAACAATGCTGCAAGTTAGTGATGTGGCAGTTCACTCCAAGATTGATTTTCCCTTGTTACATTATTTTCATTTGAGTATGTTTTCCACAGCTGAGCTGATTAACAAGAAAGAGCAAAAAAAAGGAAGAAAAGGGAAACAAAAGTTACATTATTACACAGCAACTAATATCACCAGTCTTTCGGCTGCGCCCTTTCCAGCTCACCCCATCACTACCATTCTTCTCTGTGGTTTTTCTCTTTTCCTTCTGCCTGGCAACTCCATCTTCCACATCCTTAGTGGTCCAAAATATCCACTGTCCCTCCTTTCTGCATCTCCAAAGCACCCCAACCTCGCCTTCATGCACTTCTTTCTTTCTTTCTAGCACCCTGATCTCTGCCACCTCCAGCTCCACTTCCTGTCTTTTTGTCAGTGCCACTGTCTCCAAACCAGGACAAAACCAACATAAACACTGGAGTTAAATAAAAATAACACGGAATACAAAGAGGAAATAAGTAAGAACAATCTTTTTTTTTTTTTAAAAAAAAGGGAAAATTTCCATTTCTTTCCTACTGTCTTTGACGTCTTTTGTTTTTCAGCTGAGAAAAGCGAAAAGAGCACTGTGTGATGTAAGCGATGTGAAAAAACATTCACAAAAAAATTCAGAAAGGGTTCAGACAAACATTTGCGCTGTTTCTAAGCTCCATAAATTCAGAGTTGTGAGAACGGTGCCATCGTGGAACAAAGTGGTCACAGAATTATGTAAAATGGCTGTATTTATCACACGTGCATGTCTGAGGTTTGTGTGTGGGTTTTTTTTTTTATGCTTTCTAAGAATTTTCTAAAGACTACATGTTTCTTTTGTAAATATATCTTAAGTCTTTTTCCCTCTCTGTCTTTCCATGCTTTTTTTCAGTGAATGTCTGGTTTTAGTTATGTAAGCATTGCGCAAAAGCATTTGGTATGAGGACATTTTTGGACTCAATCTCAGCATTAGATAAGTTAAGAACTGGTAGTGTGGGGCTGTTACACTGTTAGCTATGCTGCGTGCACTAAATAAAGCATTTAAATGGCATTAAGAGGACGATTTGGGTAAAAAATGCAGAATTCCTGATTGAATTAACACCAAATAATAGCTTGTTTAACACTAACTGTAAATGAAAATTTCATTTTCATTAAAAAAACAAACCTCGTTGCTCATAACTCTCCCTGAGAGGTTTGGCTTCAGCAGATATAATGGCCCTGAAATCAAGAAAAGACTGAGGTTAAAAAGGACAAGTGGTATTATGATTCTCTCTTTCAAAAACATCTCGGTCAAGTATTTTGCTGGATATTTTTTGAGCTCACGCTTGCAACTCATTTATTTTCATATCCTTGTATGAGTCTTGGTGGGGGGGG
>VVHJ01064234.1:50055-62574 GCA_015107715.1 Tylochromis polylepis
AAACGCCCCTCCCCCCCCCCCCCCCCCCCGCACTTTGTGAACACACACACACACACACACACTGGAAAAACTTCTGGAAACTATTAAGCTTCACAGTCTCACTCAGGGTTCCTGTTTTTGAGTAAGAAAGGAAGCAGGTATTCATTCAAAGGCAAAGATTTGCTGACAGACTTCTTAAAATCTTTGCAGGTGGAAAGAAAATCTTTAAGCTTGTTCTTGCAAACACATCATTCACCTCATGTGAATGGAGACAAAGCTTTATTAAATTTAATCAAATTTAATTTTTGGGGGATGTCACCAGGGTCCGCAGGGCTAATCGGAGGTCATGAATTCACCATGTCATTAAATTCAGCAGGACTTGGATTCAAATCCCGAGCTGCATTTTGAGATTATTCATCGAGCCACAAATGGCTCCCTGTGTCTTTTTGAAGTCATCTCATCTCACTTGGCAACCCAGTGCGGTGAGGTTCTTAAGGAGCACAATCCCCACATAAAAACACTACCTTGGAGATTGATAGCCTACAATCACCTGTAAGTTTGGAGAGTTGAGAGCCTGCATTTAAGCATTTAAAACAAATAGCTTCTGCCTCAATTCACAGTGATTGTTTTAGTAAAATCTTCTTCCCTCTGAATCTTTTTTTTTTTTGCCTCCATTTGATGAGTCAGACCAGTGCAGTGGAACAGAGGAGATCACCAAACCTGAGTTTTTCCTAACAATCCACTGGGATGCAGAGCCTGCTGTGCTCGACGGTGTCTTTAAGCAAAGACACTAATTTGTTTATAGATGAGGTGTTTCATTAAAATTTATTGGTTAGACTGACTGTGATATTTACCAAATAGTCTCTAATTGTAACTCAGGCATTTGGAAGATTTCTTTGCTACACTGCCTTCCTTTCAAACGTAGTTAAATTGCTTTTATTTTTTAGGGCCCCTTCAGTTGCACATGTTACTAGTAAACCTTTTTTTTCCCAACTTGACTTCAAAGTCTTCTTCCTTTTTTCATAACGCTAAAGGTTTTTTTTTTCCCTCATACACTGTAGTTAGTGTAAAAGGCTCTGGGTACCAACAAACCCTAAGTTTAATTGGGTCTAAATTGCTCTTTGTTTCCCAGAAGAGACCTCCATGAACAGTCTCAGCTTGTTCAGAGAGTTCTGCTAATTGGAGGCCCAGTGGAAAGGGCCCTAATGAAAGAATTCCCATCACTTCGGTCTATGAAAGTAATTTCACTCTAGAAAGAGATCACTGGCCCCTTACAAATAGACAGTGTACCCTCCCACCCCCACCCCCAACCCAGGCTTTCAGTAATAAATATTTTGCTCAGAAAATGACAAAGCAGAAGAGGTTCCTTAAGATCAGTCACTTCAACTTTTGATAATTTCTTTTGCTGCCTTCCTTTCTTGATAATGAAAGTGGCACAGGTTCCTTCCTTCTTAATTAACTCACGATGCAGCGATTCTTCTGGCACTTCCCCTCTATGGATCTCTCTGCTGCAACATTTGGTGGAGGCCTAAGAACTGCCCTGGCATTTGGCTGATAGTGGGGTGCTACTCCGATGACAATGACACCATAGGGCCAAAAGGCTTATTGTTTACTGACAACGGTATGGAATACAGAGTAGGTTTGTGAGAGCCTCACAGCTGTTGACCTCATCTTACCCTAAAACATTTAAGTGCAACAGCTAATGTAAACAGCAGATGAGACATATATATATATATAAGTCTTATATAAATTTCTAGGTCACATCAGTTAATTTGTTTGTTGTGAAATACTTTAAATGACACAATTCAAACCTGCTCCAGCTGCACGAATGAGGAGCTTAACCTGGGGAAAAACAATCAGGTGGTTACATAAAGCTCATTCACATCATTGCACTCATGGTTTAAGTGGCTCTACTGCCACAGGAATCACATTTTTCCTTTTTTTTTTTTACAAGATTTTATATCATTAACTCTTATAAATGCTAGTAGACCATGAGCAGAACAATGGTAGCTGGTCACATTTAAAGGTGGGGGACATAGCCTCAAAATTCTATTGTGATATTTTGAGGAAATTTTGAGGAAATTTGTAATAACAGCATTTCTGAAGATATATAGAAAAAATGAATACTGAACAACATTTTATTGGTGATTGTAGCTCGCAGGCAGCAGCATTTCTTAGTGCAAACAAAACAAAGGTAATTCACCGTCCTTCGTTTCAAATAAGCTGCAGTAGTTGATGACAGGCGACCTGATTCAGAGTATGACTGTAATGCCATGAGGTGCCAGCAGCAGCAGCTGTATTAAATGTGCACACAGAAGTAGCCTAGGTAGTATTTTCCCTAGAATCTTTAAGTAGTGTAACAATAGATAAAGTGATATCAATGCTAAGTAGCATACTCATAGTACAATTTCACTATAGCCAAAACTTAAGCACAAAATTGTTGGTCAGATTGAACCACAAAGTGAGTCATATTAATTTTTAAGATAGTTCAGTTTAGCTAACAGTGCTCTAAAGGGCACAGTTGGCACAAACAGTTGAGAGGTCCACCCTAGTGACTTCAATTAATGGAGGTGAGGCATAGCAGTTACCTATGGCTGCAGATGCCTGTGTGCAAACATGCCAGTCAGAGCAATTATGCCCATTATGCATTTAAACATTGGAGTCTATTGGACTGACTCGCTTTGGAGCCAGCCTCAAGTGGCCGTTAGTGGGACAGCAGTTTTTGGCACTTTGACAGGTTCATTTTCCATCTGCAGAGGTTTTGCCAACACTAGTCTTTATTTTAAGCTAATGTAGCTGTCTCCTGAAGCTCATTTATATTCACTAAGTAAATATAGACTGCGATGGTACCAGCTGGTTGTGTACAAAAGTTTCATAATTAGGTAGTTCACACTGTTAAAATCTTTGAAATGTCTTTTTAGCCACTTGGCTCTGGGTACATGTACACTTTTTAGAGCAGTCCTGTAACCCACTTTAGGCTTGTGACCCACTGATTGAGATATGCTATCTATATGGAGCTATTTAAGGACTGAAGATGCTGCACAGAGATGGCTGCTGAAAGAATATGAGCAGAAAATTGCTCTTGGGATGTAGTGATCGTGAAATTTCTTTACGTTCACAATACATTAGCCATCACCGGTACTATATGTGAAGGTAATGATATTAAAAAAAACTGCTTATGAATTGAGGCTTAGTTAAAATAACAGTCCATCTCATGTCAGGATCCTTTGATTTGTAGCTCAGATGAAATATAATCCCTGGAAAATGTTAGTGTTATTCATAGGTCATCTCTTTTGAGAAACAATGGCAGAAATACTCCTACATTAAGACCAAAAATGAGTACAAAGTAAATACTACAAAACCTTCTAATGACAGTTAGAAGAAGAAAGAAGAAGGGATGAATGAGCAGATGAGTGTGCTTAAACATGTTTCAGGAGAGAGCAGGATTTTGGGACAGTAGTGATGAGCTGGAGAGAGCTCCATAGTTTACCTAATATAGTGTTCAGGATTGTGAGTCAGTGTCCAGTTGAAATTTGGCTCCGGTGTTTGCAACCACCTGGAACCACCTCCAATATTCATAATCGTATTTGATGGGGTTTACAGTGAAGGCTAGGCTCAGGCTATGCAGCCTGTTATTTTTTTTTAAATTCACATATCTGCTCATTTACTGCACTTGTTTAGTTTTTTTTTACTTAGGTGCAATGTGGTGAAACACAGCTGTTTATTATGTTTTTATGTGTTTTTGCTACCTGGTCTTAAGATTTACTCCTGTTTGGAGTGCTGTTTTGCTCTTCACCGACTCCTAAGGGAACAATTTGTCTGTTTTTGGAGCTAAATTCTCTGCTGCGTCCAGTAGTTAGTTGGCAGGGTTTTTTTTGGGGTTTTTTTTTTGTAATCTGCAGTTTGTTGCCAAGCAGGTAGTTTGGTCTTTAGAGCTTTAGTAAACAGCACAGTGAGAGTGACCCAAATCAGTAAAGTCTCACTCTGGGACCCCCTCCCCCAAAAAGACAAAAAAAGACAAAAAAAAACAATTAGTTGAAAGACTTTTTCAGTCTCAATTGAAGTGAGGAGGACTTTTTTTTTCTTGAGAAAAAAATGACCACTCTGATGTTGGATCTGTTTTGGGTGGTAGCTTTAAATCCAAAGATGACCTGTAGATGAAAGTATAGCTGTGAAGAAAACCACAGTCATTTCACTCTTGCATCATACTTGTAGTCTTATGTGTAAAACTCATCAGTACACCTTTCCTCGATATGTACCAGGGCACAGACAATTAACTTTACTTCTACTGCCGCAGCTACTTTGTCAAATTATTGATTTTTCCATACCAGACTTGAAAGAGTTTTAGTTTTCATTTCCTGCAGTATTGATACACTGATTTGAACTGCACTTCCTTGCTCTCTTCTCTCCCCACCATCGAGTTCACACACACATACACACAGACACACATTGCAGTGCCCACACAGCCCAGCCGCCTCTCACTGACTTACTGTGCTGTCTTCTTCATTTTTCTCATCCTCTCTGGTTAAATAACTTTTTTTTTTAATAGAAAGTGCACTTTAAATCAAATGCACCTTTTGGCCATATTATAGCCGTAATATGTTTCTCTTTTAATAAATCTCTAAACCTGCAGCGCTCTTAATATTGTGGTACTGATTCCCCCTGGTACTGAATGTTGTTTGAAATACTATTATTGCATCAAAGTATGTAATTCCATTATTATTCCAACACTTAGTGGAAAGCAGTGTTATTTGCTGCTAGATGCGAGCACGTGTAGGAGTGGTCTCTGTAAGTAATCAACCTGCCTTGATAATTTGGCAAGATAAAATATCTGCCTGTGTGTGTGTGAGTGTAACTAAGAGAAATAGTTTTCATAAAAAGTCAATGTCTAACCTTTCATAACAACCCAAGTGTCAAAGAAACAAAAACAATGACAGTGACACAAAGGTGCTTAAATATTGTGTAATTAGTCCAGTTTTAAGGTTTTTGCCAGATTTGCAAAGAAGTTGTCATGCTTTAATGTGTAATGTGCATTATTCATCAACATCAGCAACAACCACATCATGCTGAAACGAGGCAGTGCCATGGTCAGGCTAAATGATTTGTTGGGACCCTTTTCTCACCAATAGCAAAAATGAGGTAAACTCGCTCCTTGGGGGTCAGTCTGAAAGGATGTCTGTGTTTTTTTTTTTTTTATATTAATGACTCAAGCTGTGATCTTCTCTCATTTTTTTTTCTCTTTACCAAGTTTCAGATTACGTAAAGCACAAGGGAGGCAATGTGATAGATTGTCCAAGCATAAGGCAAAATTCGTGAATTTATTTCTTTTATCAGTTTGCTCGATAAATTGCTTTATTTTCCTGTTGTAAACATTGTTGAATTTCAGCTCCGGCCCCAGGGGAAATGTCTTTTTTATTTGTTTGAAATGTTCCCACTCTTGGTTGCACCAGCAGATATAACCAATATGTAGTCTATTTTTTTTTTTTTTTTTTAGCACCAGGCCTCTAACAAATACATTTATTAACATCCATTAAGGCCTCTCCTAGACACATTTTTTTTCACTGACATCCATTTATTCAGGGACAGAGTGGACACGCATCCAGAGGTCTGCACAAACAGACCTCATCCTTTTCTCCAGTGCTTGCTGATAAATTACAGTGTTGTATCTAGGCTCTACAATGTAATAAGAGTCCCCACGGCTTCATGCCAGCGAACTCTTCCTAACTCGGATTCAAACAATGAGCACTGCGCCACAGGCCCAGATGCACCAGCACCAAGGTTATTATTTATAGCATTGTGATTTAGATTCATTTACAAACTTCTAATCCAAAATGCAAAAAGTAAATAACAATAACCTTAAAATAAGCCTAATTGTAAAATTAATCCTAAGCACAAGCAGTCCGCCTTGACTCTGAGGTAAAAAAAAAAAATAAATCTCCTTACGTGGTCTGTAGTGGAGAATTGAGCCTGAGGAAATATAGCGGTCAACTGGGAGATTATTTATGGGGCAGTTCTTGCAAACATTTTACACATGTACAGTTAGGTCCATATGTTTTTGGGCAGTGACATATTTTTTTTCCTGATCTTGTCTCGGTACACTATCATGGCGTATTTGAAAGAAAACAACATGTGATTGAAGTGCAGAGTTTAAGCTATTCTTGAATAACATGAATAACAGGGAGATTAATGGCCAGGTGAGGCCACGAAACTGACAACCTTTTTCCATGAAAAGCAGGTAAAAGATCTGGAGTTGATCCCAAGTGCTGAAATTGCATTTCGTAACTTCTTACTGGAACTTTCAATATGATGTCCAAAGAGAACCAAAGTGAACCTATTAAAGAGACAGCAAAAACTTTAGGAGTGGGCGAATCAACAGTGGCCAGCTCAGCAGCACCAAAAGGCCTGAAAGACCGCAGAAGACAAGTGCATGAAGAATTAATTCCGTAGTTTAACAAAACCCCAACTTCCCATCTAACTAAATTAACACTCTCAAGGAGGTAGGCATATTATTGTCAAAGTCTACAATCAAGACATTCCTTCGTGAATGGAGGTTTTATAACAAGGTGCAAACCACTGGTTATTCTCAAGAATAAGAAGGCCAGATTAGACTTTGACAAAAAATATCTAGAAGAGCTTGCACAGATCTCATAAAAAGAATAGTTGGACAGATGAAACCAGAATGAACTTACAGGAAGGATGGGAAGAAAAAAAATATAGAGAATAAGAGACAAGGTTCATGATCCAAAGCATGCCATAACAACAGACACGGAGGAGGCAATCAGAAAAAGAAGATAAAAAAATAGAAGCGCTCTGTGGTATCTAAAAAAATACATACACATACACTGTGTCGGTGCTCCTCAGTGGGATAAAAAAAAAAATGTCATAAAAGCAGAAAACTTGCTGAGGCACTCTGTTAGTAAGAATTTAAAAAAGATATAATAAAATTAGTAAAAACACAGCAAGAAGAACTTGACCTACATGTATCAACTAAAGAGTTTTAGCAGGGTCTGATGAGGACCTTGATGAAGGAGGCAATGCTAGAGCATGGGCATGCATGGCTGCCAATGGAAGCGGGTCACTATTGTTCATTAATGATGTGACTGCTGATAGAAGTAGCAGGAACTGTTAAATGAACAGGTCTTAAGTCTCTGCTCAGATTTAGGCAAACTCTAAAAGACTGATCACATGTTGTTTCCCAATGCAAAGCGTGCTGAAAAAAAGCACGAGAGAACAGGGCTTAGCGAATGTGGCTAAAAAAACAATAGCTGTAATTCCTAAACAGCTAATTACTAAACCCCTTGAATTAAAGCTGAAAATGTGCACTTCAATCACACCTTGATTGTTTGATTTAGAATCCATTGTTGTAGTGTGCAAAGGCAAAAATACAAATGTGTCACTATCCAAAAACCTGTGGACCTAACTTTATGAGCCACAGTGTGAGTGCTGCATGCAGTTTTTAAGCAACTGGGTTCTTGCGTAAGATTTCCCACATTCAAATGTATGTGTGTAGGCAATGTGGTCTCTGATTAGGTGCATTGTGTGCTTCTGGGAAAAGAATGGGTGGCTGTTTGGTCCACTGTTATTAGCCTACACACACTAAACTAGTTGGAATATATTTGGTAAATATCCCTGAAGAAATTTCATTATTTATATGAGGTATTTTGGAGTGTGTGTAATTGCTTTTTTAATTGTATGAACTGTCTGAAGGAGTGATTTGGTTTTCAGATTAAGATTAGGATTATATCACTCGCTCACAGTCTTTCCTCAGTGTGCCAAAGGCCAAGAAACTCACCTTACAGCACTCAGAAAACGTTCTGTTTAACAGAGATTCTTAAGCGACTGTGTTGCCATATGACAGAGTCAGGCTAGTGGTTTTCCCTCTGTGTCCAATTTTTAGGCATAGTTAGGTTAACAGCTGCTGTCTGCTTAAATGCCACAGACATATATTTACAGCGATATCAATTTTTCTCATCCAACTCTGGCCAAAAAGGCAACTACACTACTAAGTTAAATGTGACTTACATCTTCATGCAGACTCTTTTGAATTTCCAAAGTTCCCCAAAAAGGAAATTTAAGCAACCTTTAGATTTAAATCTGTTACTTTATATGCAAGAGGATTTCTTCCGACTTTGCTTTTTGCTTGTCAGTGTCTCGTTGGAGTCTCTGCTGTTAGCCTTAGGGAGCCAAGGTTGCTTTAGCACATGGAGGCCAAATGTGAAAAAACATTCTGGAGAATCAGGTCTTGTTGCATAGAGCTCATGCGTCACACTGAGACTTGAAATTTGTACTGGTCTTATGAAAAGGCACTAAAGAATTTCATATAATCTTCTTTAATATGTTCCCCTCAGCAGCATGCTAAGCAGGCTTAATTGTCATTTTTCTCCCTCTGCCGCTGCATACAGCGTGTGCTTCGGTGCTAGTGCAGCAAAAGGATTTGTCTAAATTGACTAAGTTGATAATAGTGCATCACACCTTGTGGTTTTCTGCTTCGTCCCCTTTTCTTCTTCTTTTTACAAAAAAAATAATTAGTCCTTATGTGGAAGCGAAGGAGTTCACGACCTCCTCCCCCCCCTGAGTTCTAACAGTGAGCGTAGTAGTTCAAATAGCAGTCATGGTTGATTACCACACTGGGGCTGAGACATGGTGAAATCTCAGCCAGACATCCAAATAGCTCTTAATTATGCTCACATTTGATTACTCTGCTTCAACTAATAGGTTCTGCTTCACAATACCACAAAGGCGTGTTGAAATTTGTGGAGTTTTTTTCTCAGATTTGACCTGTAAAAATCAAACAGTCACATTCAGGAGTGTATTGTCCTGCACAATGAAGCCCCATTTAAATTGGCAGCTAGCATCAGACTTGAACATATTCCTCGTGATAGTTCTCCTGAGTCCTTAATGCATGCATGACACACACTTTCATGTACACAAACTTACACATGGCACAAAATTTACATCCATCCAGAAGGTGGTTGAGTAAGTCTGCACGCACAAGCCAAACTTTGACTTGGATTGTATTATTTTTAAAAAGCCTCATTACCTTAATGTAGGTGACAAGTACAGTGGGGGAGATAATTATTTGATCCCCTGGTGAATTTGTAAGTTTGCTCACTTACAAAGAAATGAACACTCTGATTTTTATGGTAGTTTAATTTTAATGGAAAGAGACAGAATCAGAAAAAACAAATTACAAAAAAGTTATTAATTGATTTGCATGTCACTGAGTGAAATAAGCATTTGAGTCCCTAGCAAAACATGACTTAGTATTTGGAGAAGTACTAAGTCAGTGGAGAAATCCTTCTTGGCAAGCACAGCAGATTCTTTAGTTAGTTGCCCACATCTCAGGAGGGATTTTGGCCCACTCCTCTTTACAGAAACTCTTTAGGTTTCTTGGCTGCTGCTTCATCAGTTGAAGCTTCAGCTCTTTCCACAGATTTTCTATACGATTTAGGTCTGGAGACCTTCTTTTTTAGCCATGCCTTTGTTGTGTTGGTGTTGTGTTTTTGGTTGACAGTGGAATGCGCTGGAAGACCCACCTACAACCCATCCAGTGTTCTCGCTGAGGGAAGGAGGTTCTCATCAAAGATTTTAGGGTACACAACCCTGTCCATTGGCCCCTTCCATGTGGTGAAGTCGTTTTGTACCCTTAGTGGAAAAACAGCCATAAAGCTTAATGTTTCCACCAAAAAGATCAATTTTGGTTTTATCTGACAACAGCACTTTCTCCAAAACTGTCTCTGAAGCTGTACATGTTCCCTTTTGACCATGGGGAACCTTACAGCCGTCGCAAGATTTTTATTCTTTACATCCTAGCGTCTTACCAGTGGTGTTCTTGGTGACTCTGGTCCTAACTGCCTTCAGATCATTAACCACCTCCTCCCGTGTAGTTTTGGGATGATCCACCACCTTTCCCGTGATCATGATCACCCCATGAGGCAAGATTTTACTTCTTTCATTTCTGAATAATCACACCAACAGTTCCTTGCTGATGGTCTTGTAGCCCATTCTAGCTTTGTGCTGCTCTACGATTTTGCCCCTGTCATCCTTTGACATGTCTGTGGTCTTGCCCATGGTGGTGGAGAGGTTGGAATGTAAGATATTGATTCTGTGGACAGGTGTGCTTTATACAAATAACAAGCTGACACCAGGAGTATCTGTAATTGACTGATTTTTTTTGTAGAGGATAAAACAAACTTAAAATTCAGCAGGGGATCAAATAATTTTTTTCAACCACTATATTTAAACATGAATATACTTTGTGCTCATCTGTATGTAACTGCTGTCATTATCACTATTTGATCACCACTGACCAGATTTTAACACCTCCTCCAAACCTTGTTGGAGAGTTTTGTTTAAGAGGCACAGCTGGAGCCTCTTTATCTCTTGTTTTGTAACATGGGAACTTTTTCCCTCCCTCTTCCTTCTCCTCCTCTTCCATTACAAAATTCTGAAGCGTTTATGCCTCAGCTGTGGAGGTGGATGAAGAGTTAGCAGACTAGAGCCAAAGAGCCTGATATGCTCATCCCTCAATTTTGGCGCTTAGCAGAACCCCCTCAGGTCAGCCCATAGGCCAAGTAAATAAACCCATATCCCATTTTCCTTTTCTCTCGACCTCAGTGTTTTCTATATCTATACAAGTTCATCAGATCCCATTTTTTGAGAGTGAGAACCGTGTTGTCATGAATCCACTGCAGAATGTTTTTTGTTGAATTCTGTCAAGATATTTAGCTCTGAGTCGATATCAAACTGGCTGGGTTGGGTTCTTTCCTAAGTGGGTGACTCGGTGAAGATAAAATGCAACTCAAGGTTTTCCAAAGTGTGTGTCAGGGTCAAGACTTGCAGCACACAACTCAAGATGTTAAACTTCCTTGGTTAAATATTAGAAAGCGTAATGATGACATATCTTGTCCAAATGCAAAAATGTTTAGAATAGTGACAGCATCTTAACCTTTGAGAAACTGTTGAAGTGTTTCATTTGTGCGAGTACACGCTATCTTCTGTAGACTAAACTTGGTGTTTGTTTCCCATTAGACATTTCAAAACTCTCTGTAAGTGTTTAAATTGACTTCACTGCGTGTTTACTTCAGCCAGCATGCCCACCTGGTACTTTTATGCTCCCCGCCAGCTTTCTTAGTTTTGGTTGAATTAGTTTTCTTTTATATAAAGCTTTTATATGATACTTTTCTTGCTTAGTCTCAGTGCCAGGTATGTGAATGGCATCAGTGACTTAGGTTCACAAAAGTCAGGGGAAAAACCCAACTCTTACCTCATAAAGACAGTCAGATTCCAATGTTGTGAGATGAAGCTTGTGTACCAGGTCTAACAGTCAAATAACAATTGTTTTATTGTATACTTTAAAACAGTTTGCTGTTAATTATTTTATGGCTCTGCTAGTGGTATAGCTACAGGCATTGCCATATTTTTATAGCTGTAGAGGATTGCTATAAAAAAATGGCGAATTTCTGATTTTCCAGTTTTCCCAACTTGTGCAAGCAGGATGACATATCTCAACAGCTAATGGGTTGATTCCAATGAAATCTGGTTCATACATGTGCTCAGTGTCATTTTTTTCTCTCAAACACAGTATCACCATCCCACCAGCCTCATCAGCTTCAGCTGTACTAACACACTAAACTAAGATGGTGTGCATGGTAAATATTATACCTACATAACATCAGCATGTAAGGCTGGCCAAGAAAGCTGATTCTTAGTGAGGTCAGAGTTCAGCCTCAGAAAACTTCTATAATCTATATTAATACTACTAATACTACTAATCTATATTCTATATACTGTTGGTCCTGACATAGTGGTAGGTTTACTACACTGAAATTCTCATTTTTGATCTCTAACTCCACTCTTTGATACATTGTCACTATCCACTTTAAGAATACTTCTATCCACTTTAAGGAAAGTACTCCTGTGATGTGATTAGCAGTTTCAGGACTGAACCTGAGGACTACCTGGTGGCTAGTAACTACTGAGGAGGTGCCCCAGGAACTAGATACCTTCAGATCTCTTTTTTCCATTTAATTGCCGTTTAATTTGAAGCTATCTAAGATCTACTAATTGGAATGCTGAAATTATGCAATAGTTTCCCAGTGGTCAGTTATGTATGTCATATCTTGTGGTCCTTTATTTTCTATGATTATGTCAGTAAGCTTAGAAAAGTGCTATACATTCACCAGCCTCTTCATTGCTTCCTCAACTACTTGTTAACTTAAATAAGTACTCAATCAATAATGTGGCAGAAGCTCTATACATTGAGGCAAGTAGATTTAGTCAAGGAAACCTGCTGATACTCAAACTGAGCACCAGAATGAGGGAGAAAGTCGCCCTTGTTGGTGGCAGATGTGCTGATCCCACCGATTTAAAAACTGCTGATCTGTTGGGATTTTCCTGCACAACCACCTCTGGTGTTTACAGAGAACGGTCTGAATGGCCAGGTAACGGCAGCTGTCTGGTAACCCCCCCCCCCCCCCCCCCCCCCAACCACCCAGAAGCAAAAAAAAAAAAAAAAAAAAAAAAAAAAACAAAGAGAAC
>VVHJ01064234.1:64899-97042 GCA_015107715.1 Tylochromis polylepis
CACACACCTCCACACACACACACACACACACACACACACACACACACACACACGGTGATCACAGTGGTACAGGGAGGAGGATAAGTGGGGAGCATGTGAATGTGTGCAGCAATATGTCAGGCTGAATTCATGGCTTTTAGGTTGGGCCCCATTTGAAGATTCCTTTCACTGCTGGAGTTGAAGAGTACCTTTACATGTAGATGCAGTCATCCTGTTTATCCTACTTCATCCGATAAGCCACTCCCTATTCTATTCTATACTCCCCCACGTCCTGTTTGTCATGCTCTCTCTCTGACTAAGTTGTAGCCATGGTAAAAATGCCCATTTCTGGCCTTGTATTCTGACCCAAAGAGGCTGACTCGTCTGCACAATGGCGTTACATAATCGTCTATACAACACACTTTTTAAGATAACACTGAAAATGTAAATCATCAGTCGTGCCGCGGGACTGAGGTGGGTGGATCGCTTCAGTGAGGGGAGGCTGTCAAAGATGTTGGAAGAATCACCCTCAGACCACTATATTCAAAATATATTCAAAAATAATGACAGGAAGAAATAAAGGAGTCTATTAAAAAAAATTCTTGAACTCAAATGATACAAAAACACCAGCCTAGTGATGGCTATTTAAACACTGAAATATATACGAAGACAGTCAAATTTTAAAGTGTCGGTTTGTTCCCTTTAAATGTTATGAAAGAATTTTGCAAAACAATAAAAACAACACTTCTTGGTCATGTATTAAGCTAATGGTTTGGTACTATGGTCCCAACTTACTATAATGCATGAAATCGCTGTCTGTGTGTTCCTTTCTTTGTTCACAAACTCCTCCTAGACCATCAGGAGCTGAGCAACCAAACTTGGCATGCAGTTTCATCTTTGGTCCTTGAAGGTTGTTATCTATATCAGATCTTACAGTGCCATCAATTCGCCTAGCAACCACCTAGCAACGGTTTGAAAATGGTTTGGTTTGTTTTTAGAGTTTATGCACCTGTAACATCTTATAAAATCATCATCTGATGTAAGCTCTCATTTAAACCTAGAAAAGCTGAGTTATACATGATTATTATTGATACTATAATGGCGTCACTTTGTCTGGCAAACACCAAGCAACATGCTAAAATTACCTGTTTTTACCATTTAGACACCTACAGCACCTTGTGAAAGAATCCTATCATTTTAATTTCACAACAGTAACATCTCATTTATATCCTCAAAAGCAGAATAATACATGCTTAGCAACCACCTAGCAACGGGCTAAAATGACCCATTTGTAGCATATAAACAACATCTACCGTTTCTATTTTTGTGCTTTTCTCAGTGTGATAAAGTGCCAACAGCACAAACAAGCCAAACAATACTCTAACATGGGCATTACTAGTTTGTTAATGAAAATGTCTGTTATTCTGCCTTTTTTATTACCATGTTTAGCAGTTTAATACATCTTTAAATGTACCTATAAAAATTATATTTCGTCAGTAACGTAATAAAAAACTGTTTAAGTTAAACGTACTATAAAAATTATTTTTTTAAAAATAGAATTAAGTAATTATATTAGTTACCAGTATGCCAGTAACTATAATATAATTAGAGGAATATCTTGTTTGGTTTAAAGTAATCTTAGTCTCTCCGTCTTCGGCGTGGTCTGGCATGTCTTAGCTTAGCACTGTGGCTTAGGTTGTGGAGCTGCAAGCACAGACTGTATATAAAAGTCTTGTTTATGTATACAGTCTTTGTTCAGAAGAGGATACTTCTGCCTTCTGGTATCAACAAAGTAATGTTAGCTTAGCTAGCTGGTTGCCTGCTATCAGCTTGCGTTCACAAATCTGCTAGGATTTTTGAACCTTGTGAAGCAAGGACTTATGAGATGTTGCTGCATGTGGTCATAATGGCAAATGTTAAGTTAGTTGCTGCCAGACAGTAAATACCATAGACTCTGGTAAACAACCACAGACCATCGGCTGCTGTCTGTGAAACTGCAAAAAAATCATCACATCTGTATGATTTCTTTACAGTTAGGTAGAGCAACTGAAACTTACACGTGTAGTAATGTAATTCTTAATCTTTCTGATGAAAAATGATTTAAAAGGAAACTTGTGCAATTTATTTTGCAGTGATTACCTTATGGAAACTTATCAAACACTGGCAATAATAAATCAAATCTGCTCTGAATAAAACACAGCTTTACAGGAGGACTCGAACAAAGAGTGTTCGGGACAATGTGAAGAACAGTCCATGTCAGAGTATTCATTAATCCATGCCTTTATTTATATTTCAGTGATAGCTGAATACATGTTGAATGAAATACGGTTAAAGAGCTTAGGTCAGTGTTTACGTTTTCCTATTTAGTTTGTAAAATCTTGGAGACCGAGATTATTTCTTCCATTTGTTTTAACTTATTTTCAAAGCCAAAGACTTTGTACTCCATAGTCTGTTTTTTGGTCACCGCTCAACAGTACGTCCTGCTTGCCCAAAACCGTATCTGAATGACTCAGCTTTGTTGCTTCTCTGTGTGTATACGTGTTGTTAAAGTGTTCATGTGGTGCTCAGAGAGGACTTGAATTAATGTGGCTTTGAATATGCGCTGCCATTTGGCTGTGGCTAGAGTGGGCAGTTTTTCCTCGCCCTGGAAGTTTGGACTGAAGGGGGGTAATTGAGGGAGGGTAATTCAGTGAACAGGATGTTCTTTGATATCCTCCAGACAAGCTGCTTCTCTGCCACCGGCTTGCAAATACTGACCTGGATATTTAGGTGCAGCAAGTTTATGCAAAGCTGCTTCCAGGCCTGCTTCAGTGTGCATTTTGCTTTTTTTGTGTGTATCCATTCTCTATTGCCCTCCGTCATGTAAAAACATTCCAAAACCTAATTAGGGCCATTGTGAGCTTCTATTGACTCTGAGCACAACAGATACCGCTTGCTAATGAGACCTCAGGAATAAAGATCATTGACAAAAAAAGAGAGCTGCTTTTTTTTTCTCTCCCAGAAATCCTTTTAGTCTTACTTTCTTTTTCTATCTCTTTTTAGCCCCAAGGACCTGCAGCCCAAAGCAGTTTGTGTGCAAAGATGGGGTAACATGCATCTCAAAGGGCTGGCGCTGCGATCGGGAGAAGGACTGCCCGGACGGCTCTGACGAAGAGCCTGATGTTTGTAAGTCTTTCAAAAAAGAATGAGTTTAAAGACTCCAATATGCTGTATCCAAATAAATTATTTGTCAGGTTATTGAGCCTGCATCTCACTTGTTCAACAGAATAAACTATCTGGCAGTTAATCATTCAGAGACAGATAATTGTTGTCCTGAGAGGAGACATTAAAGACTAGTTACGTTGCTTCTCTTTCTTGTTGTATAATAGAGTCCAGAGCATACTTTATCTTACTCATTCTCTGTTCAGGTTACTGCTTATCTCATTTGATATGAATAAGGGTGTGTTTGAGGCAGGTTAAGACAGGGAGCATTTTCACTAAATCAGTAAAAAAAATGCAGTGTTATGCAGACCTTGAATTTGATTCAATCTCAAAATAAAAATGCAAGCTCACTTGGTTTACAGAACATCTTCAGCTTCTCTGTGCAGAATATGTTCTTTTGGCAGTGTGTGAATTATGTACATAACCAACGATCACTTAGTGTGAAATTGGCTTGGAAATTGATCAGAACCTGCATGGGTAGATGTTTTAAAATATATCTTCCTCAGTAACTGGGGTATGCTAATATAATACTGCAGCATTTGTTCTCTCAAACACACTCTAACAGCAGTTGTTGACTAAAAGAAGATTGATGCACTTTTCGATTTATTTGGCTAACCACCGCCAGACGAGAGAAAACAATGGGATGTTCTATCAGCAAATGAGAAGAGGTCGTTCTGCCGTCGAATGGCTCTGTCACGGCCAATTAGAAGATCTACAAAGTTTGTTTTTCCCTGGTAAATGTGATTTCCACTAGCACTCAGCCCACAGAGGACACAATCATGACATAAAACCAAACAGAAAGTGCTAAAAAAAACACAAAAAAAGACAGCTCTTGTTTCAAAGTCCTCAACTAGATGTTGAGATGCTTTGAGGCTGAATCCCTGGGGTGAAGATGAAGGCAGCAGTGTCTTTTTGGTCATCCTCTGAGACTAAAATGCCTGTAGTTATCTAAGAGGACAGAGGGCTCCGGGAGGGTGGGGAAGCGGTACGTGTCTGTGTATGTGTGCGTGTTTTTGGAGGGGCTGACCTAGGAGAGAGAGAGAGTGAGCAACTGTGTGGCTAGGACAGAGAGCTGTAGCTGCAGTCTAGACACATGAGGCTGTATGAGAGCAGGTCTGGAAGTCATTAGAGACTTGCCCAGAGCAATGGAGAAACCTGCTGTTTTTCACAACCTGCCTAGGCCCAACACACACACACACACACACACACACACACACACACCTCCCGCTTCTCATCTTGGCCTCTCTTCTTCTGTGTGTCTATCTGGGACAGGAAGAAATGATTTGATCCTCTGTTTCTTGCTACTTTATCTATCATATGCCAAACCTCTCAACAGCAGCAGTCATAGGACCTATTGCCTTCAGGGACCCGGTTTTTATACAGTTAGGGAGGAAAACTCTAGAAGTGAAGCAAGGTCAGAAAATAAACAGCAATCCTTAGCTTTCTTAGAACTTAGTTGAAGTTGAGCTTGCTTGTGCTGTTACTGAGAGGTTTCTGTAAACTTTCCTTTCTCCAGAGTATGACCTGCTACCAGCCTCAGTACAGGTGGTTAAACCATCTGGCACAGGAGGCTTTAATTGGGATCATGAATTTCTTTTATGCTCAGTTAACGCTATCCCTGCCGTAATCGAAATATACCAGCAATCAGATAATGATAGTGTAAGTGAAAAATAAAATTTTCAAACTACTCGGATTGGGAAAGAGTTAAAATAATGAAATAAGTCAGCTGGTATTCTGTAGTTTTCTTTAAATCAACAGATCTCAAGAAAACACCCAAACCAACATTGAATCGATGCTGTCGGCAAATATTAGGCAAAGCCTGCTGTAGTCAATTCCTCATGTAGTCACAAACAAACATAATAATGAGCCACATCTAACATTAAGTGGTTAGGACTGATGTCTCACAGCAAGAAGGTCCTGGGCTTAAATTAACAAGCTGCTTGGGTTTGGGCTGCTGGGTTTCCATGTTCTCCCAGTGCCGGCGTGGGTTCCCCTGAGTCGCTCAGTCTTCCTCCCACAGTCAAAAAGCCATGCAGGTTATGTTAATTGGTAATTCTAAATTGGCTGTAGGTGTGAACATGAACATGAAAGGTTATCTGTCAGTATGTGTTATAGCGCTACGACAGGCTGGTGACCTGTGCTCTCGCCCCATGATACCTGGAATAGGCTCCAGCTTCACCATGACCCTGAAATGGATAAGTGTTTTGGAGACACAGTTAAAGTGGAAAGTTAAAAAAATAAAAAACAAACCAGCATTAAGATATTGTTTTACCTCTGTTTGTGAAATTTGACAACAAAAGTATGGGAGCTAAAATAGCCATGGAACCAATACTGGGTTTTGCAGCTGATGTTGGTACTTACTTTTCAAAGTGCTTTTTATTACAAGCCACATTTTCCTTCTTCACACACACATTCATACAGCACTTTATTCTGTGCCTTTAAATACTTTCTATTTAACTATCACGTGCACACATTGACACTCCGATAGATGCCTCGGGGGCAATTTGAGTTCAGTATCTTGCCTAAGGATACTTCAATCTTTAGACTGGATGAGCTGGGGCTCAAACTGCAGATCTTCCGAAGCCACAGGCAATATATGAGCTAATTTTAAGTTAGGATGGTCTAGATTTTCAGCTTTCAAAAAAATCAGTAAGAATGAGAATAAGCGACATTGTGAAGATCCTCCCTAACTCTGAAACTCTGTCTGCTTAGCTGTGATGCGTACTCTACATGCGTACATGTGCCACATACAACACTGAGAGTCTGAGCCGCTCCCCTGCTGGATGGTCTCTGTGAGGAAGCAATTTCTAATTTGCTGCAGTACATTAAATTTTAAATCATGGCTTTATCATGGTCACGGATTTAGGCCAACATAACCTAAGCACCTAAAAAGCTACGCAGAAGAACGCAGAAATACTTGCTGCTCTAAACCAGAGTTCTCAGAGAATATGACAAAAGAAGAAAATGGACAGCAAAAACTTTTATACACACTTTTTCCCCCATCATATACTGGCAAACCCGTGTTATTATTGTTTTGATTAAAAGTGCTCTTTGTGGAGGTCTTTTTGCAGATGCTTCTGGTTGAAAGATGCATGAGGTGGTTTATTTATTCACTCATGTGGACGGAGCTTCACAGTGGCCTTTGTTGGGGTGTTGGCTATTGCCAGTGAAGTCAGCCACTGTCCAATGCAGCTGCTTTGCCCTTCTGTGTAACCCCTACAATGCTGTTCTTTGTACCCCGGGGTGCTGGGTCAGACTGGCATAGAGGGATACTGAAAGAGTAAAACAAAATTAAAATGGTTGTCTGGGCATATGGCCTTGATATAGAACTTTGAACTACATTTCAAGTCAATGAACAGTTGAAAGCCAAACGATGAGGATGAATATTTGTGTGGTCCGCAGCCTTCAGGTAGGGTGTCAGTTCCTGCCTCGATAGCGCAGGAGGAGTGTGAGGCTGAAATGATGGCCCTCCCCGTAGCCTATAAGTACATTTTTATACTGACATTTCCTGTCTAGTCTACAATTAGCTTTTTAGGAGATGAAACACATTTGTAACAGCCACTTTTAGAGTGGAAAACAACTGATGTAATGGACATCTCACTGATGCCTATCAGAAGAAATGAAAGACTGTCATGAAAATAAAATCTAGTGAGTTTCATCTTTAACCTTGGAAGTTAAAAGCAGTTATAATCTCCTAATATACAGCTGACTGTTGTATAAAACAGCAGTTATAAAAGGAGCAACAACCCAGACCAGATTAATGCCATTAAATTAAATAACCCTAGATTAGTATAAGTGTCTCTTATTCCTACAAGGATTAAGGTGTGAGTGCTTCCACTTTTTTTTTACACACATTTTTTTTTACCTCTCATGATAACAATTTTAACTATTAACTAAAGAAGATGAGGAAAATAGCTGTCAAAGACCATGAATCCATGCCAAATGAATGCAGCGACATAATTAGATAACACCTTAACTAACTCAGTAAATCTGATGTTCGGTGATCTTACCAGTTGGGTGAAATTTAAGATGTGATGCAGACACACGTGACAAAGAGGACTCCTAGTAGTAATAGTTAAAAAAAGCTGTAAATGTGACATCTCGAAAAATGTGACGTCTCTTATTGTTTGTGTGTTACTGTACCCATAAATGCATTCAACAGACAGAGAGTATCACTAGAGCGGATCTGAAGAGCGCTTTTAGCATTTATATTCATAGGTTTCATTTATATGGAGCTATTTTCACACTTTTATTACGCAATCAAATAGAAAATGTTTGCAATTTAAAAAAACAGAGGCTAAAATTTGTAAAACTGGAAGCAATATATATTGCTTCCAGTTTTGACACTCCGTTTGCTTCCTCATTGTTGCTGTTAATGAAACAAATCTAAAAAATTGTGTTTGCAAATTTAAAAGTTGTTAGTGAATCTAAAAAATTTGCATGCAGTTCAGTGGAATCTGAAGTATTTCAGTCATGGCTGGTAGCCATAGGTATGTAGGTAATAGGTAAGTCATTCTAACACAATTATTTTGCATCATGACCGGGTATCTTACCTGACTACAGCTGCTAAATTTAATTGACATTACACGTCTCTGTTTGACACGTTGCTGCTAGTCTCCTGCTATGTGTATGCACAGTAAACTGTTACCATGGTTGAGACTCGCCAATAGACTTGCTTTGCATCATTTAGTGTAGGTTATACCTGTGTAATTAACCTCAAAAGCCAGCAAACCCGTTGTTTGGATTTGCAAGCAGAACTTTTGGATTCACATTTTATTGCCTAGTCTAACATAACTCGTTTCATTGCATTACAAAGGACTCCAGTGTGACTCCTGAGGGAAATTTCCTGCTCCTTACCTTTTATATATTCTACTGGTGTCATTTTCCCTGCCATATGCCCCATTGGTTTCTCAGAATTCACTGATATTATTCTGCAAAATAACATTGTGTGTTATATTTAATGTTTCCTATATATTAAAAATAAACTCAAGGATTCAAACCATTCCCTTTTCAGTTAATTTTTTAATATTTCCAATATGTATGGCTACGTTTGATATTATCTTTCAAGGATTGTGTAAAAGTTCAAATTAATATGTCTTATATTTGATTTTTTTTAGCAGTCCATAGGTGAAAAAAATCTAAAAATGTGCAATACATGTTGTATACACATGATGCATAGCAAAAAATGTGAACATGTCATAGTTGCAGGGATAAGAACCCAAATGCTCCAAAAGCAGGCAAAAGTAACTGAACACCATTTTTCTTGCAGGCAGTGAAAAGTCCAAAATGCAAAGTTGATAAATCCACTAAGGGCGTAAAATAAAAAAGACCCAAAAGGAAACAGCAAGCTAAATCTCTGTAAAGGCAGAGTGGACACAATGAGGGAAAAAAAAAAGACACTGCAACAGAGACTAAGGGGAAGACAGGACTATTTATACAGACAAAGTAACAAGGGAAAACTAAACACAGGTGAACATAATCAAGGTAAAGAATGGACAGGAAATAAATCTAAAGAAAAGACACCAGAGACAAACCCTAACAATGTAAAAACATCAAGTAACAAATTGAACACAGAGGCTAAAGTCACAGACAGGATACAGGGACACTAAAATCCTAATGACCACGAAAAAATGTATACATAGCCATTCATTCATCTATTTTTCCCCTTGCTTATTCATGTCATACTGTAACATTGGTATGTTTTGAAAAAATAACGCAGAATATATTTTTTCTTATATCTCAGGTACAGTTACACAAACTGCTGCAAACTGCAGAAAAAAAATACATCCCCTTATAAAACCTCTGTTCTTTAAGGTGTACTTCTGCAAAGTTTTTCAAGGTACTTGGCAAGAGTAGGTGGTTCAAAGTATATTGTTCTATTGATGTAAGTTCCTTTATTTGCTCCTGTCTCTTTATGTAGACTGACTCTGTGATGCTGAGATCAGGGCTCTGTGGGGGCCTTACCATCTGCTGCAAGCCTCCTTGTGTTGGTGCAGTAGACAGTTCTTTATGACAGACCCATTCTCTTGCTGCAGAAGGATTTTGGAACCCATTATTTGACTCTCTGATGGTATTTCATGATGGCTAAGAATCTGTCTGAATCATTAAAGAAATCACTAATTCCGACCTCATTCCCAACTGCATTTGCAGAAGTTCTGCCCCTAACGTGAGTAAATGGCACCATCCTTTCCTGCTTTTTATATTAGACTTGCTCTCATTTATTTTGGTGCAGTTCCTTTTTTTATGTGTAAAATAGAGACCTGTGGGTCTGTTTGCACCTCAGCGGAATGTATATTGTGTATTTACCGTAATGACTGTATTGAAGGATGTGGCGAGCCAGATGTGACCCACCGACTAAGGGCCATTTTTAGTTGAGCAGTTGAGGCTGGGTGGCGGAAAAGGGCAAAGCTGGCGCCCGAAGCAGAGCCCTGCCTATGTTCAGCCAAAAAAATCATGTCAGGGGTTTCAATTTTTAAAACGCTATTATGTAATCTCAGCAGGGCTCTCCCCAAAAAGAGGTGCGGTAGGCCATAGGCACCCTAAGGCGAAAGGAAGCCTAAAAAGAGCTATACAGCGGGGGTTTTGGCTTGAAGAAAATGAGTAAGGTGAACAAAAAACAAACAAACTAACAAAGAAACAAAACCCTGCATTTTGAATGTAAAGACAGATGCTGAACGCCTGGCTTTGCCTTGTGGCTCATCTTTCTCACCACCTGTGTCTGATTAGTGGCAGCAGTGAACGACTGCAGCCTGTATCCTGTAGTGTGCATTATTGAACACACAGCTTGTCTCCTGCAGCATTTATTTAACTTCACTTTCCTCTTACAATGATGATTGCTCTCACCCCCCCATCCCCCGACCCTTGTGTTTCATTTATCTCTTTCTCAAGGTGACAATTAGTCTGTCCTTTGATTTTATTTTCTATCGGCCTGTGTAACAAATTTAAAAATTACTGTTCAGTTTGGGGCTTGCTGCTCGATTTATGATGATTAAAGTGAGTCTGCTGCTCTCTGAGTAAGAGGTTTGAGCCAAAGTGGCCCAGAACGCCTTTCAGATATTTAGTCATTCTGGGCCAGCAGTAAGTCTTCTATGAG
Source organism: Tylochromis polylepis (assembly GCA_015107715.1). Taxonomy (NCBI): domain Eukaryota; kingdom Metazoa; phylum Chordata; class Actinopteri; order Cichliformes; family Cichlidae; genus Tylochromis; species Tylochromis polylepis. Next base: position 75,173 of record VVHJ01064234.1, read on the forward strand.
GAAAATGTGAACAAAACTGAGTTAAGCCTCACACCATGGTGAGGAAAGAAGTCTTTTCAATCTGAGGAAGAGAGGTGCTACGTAAAGACCTTATTTTTGTCAGCGACGGGTCTGTTCCTCTTCTTTCAAAACTCCAAGAGAAAGAGGGAAGGGTAGGGAAAGAGCGTCTCGTTTGCTGTGCGAATGTGTGCGAGAGAAAGATGTGTTAAACTCCTTTCTGTACTTTTAAAGCTGAAGGAGAGCAAGTGTGTTTTGGATCAGTGTCCCCACATATTTAAATTTCACACCACACCGGATTTGGGTTTTTTGGGTTTTTTTTGCATGTATAGTTTACTTTTTCTCTCTCATAACCAATACCGGAGTTTGTCCCCTCTATCTAGGTGGTTGGGGTATTCTGGTGATGTTGTCCTGTTTGAATCTTTCAATTTACTGCGCTGACAGCACTGTTTGCTTAGTGGTTGCTCTGCCCCGAGGAGCAGTGGTGCTTGTGTGTTTGGAGAAGGCTCAGTTTGTTGTGCTTTCAAGAGCTAGATTTAGCCTTCCTGCTTTGCTTGTCCCCCTGCCAGCCACCCTAGAAGCCCACCCCCCCACAAGAAGGAAGGAAAATGCAGTCTTGATATCTTAGAATGAAAGGAGTGAGCAAAGAGCCAGAGAGCTAAGATCCAACCATTAAATGCAGGGTGGGGGGGAGAGGACACACAGTCAAGCCAGATATTACTGGAATAAACTTATATGATGTAAATTTTTGTAAGAAAAAAAAGACAGCTAATGCTGAGATGTGGTTGCCTGTACAAAGAAAACTCGGATAGCCTAACTGAAAATCGTCCCACTGTGGTACTCGTGAGTCACCCACAGGTGCGGTTCGAGTGGCAGGTTAATGTGTTGTTTTCCACCTGCGGAGCAAAGTGTTTATAGGATAGCTGTCAGAAAGGAAAAAGAAACAGCTGTGAAGTGCAGCTATTGTTCCCTTTACCGCTCGGCTGCCTGCTGTTGCTGTGCCTGCTCTTTTGCTGCCCATCATCTTTTTTTGACAGGGCTGTGTTGAGTAGCCACATCATAATACAGACCCCCCCTGCCATCCCCTCTCTGTCCTCTCTTAGCCTTAGCGAAAGCTGTGCTGTTGCTGCGTTAATTTTTGGTGTCCTGGTTGTTTGGGGTTTTGTTTTCCTTTGGCAGAGCAGGCAAGGGGAGTGTGGGGTTGGGGAGGGTCGAGGGGTGCCTCTGTGGCGCTGGGTCAGGATCTGGGCACTTCATCCAAGAACATGTCATGTGGCTCAAGAGCATCACCAGTGAGGGCCAGTGAGGACATGGTCATGAGTGGTGCAGCACTATTAACTCGTGAGTTTACATTTACAGTATTTGTGATGCCTTTGATTATACTACTCTCGTCGGTACAATGTGCTTTTACGTTTTTATACTTAAACGTCTGAAGTATTTCAAATGTAACTGAAGGCAATGGGGTAGAACTGGTTTTCTCTGCAGTGAGCCTCATTCTGGCTCGCATAAAGCTCCTTTTATGTTTGACTGTAGCGCTGGCAGGTTCTTGTCATTTGTATTTGTGTTTTTATTGGTGCATTAAGAATCCATTTGACTAACAATATGGGGGAAAAGTGTGAACTACTCAGTGGAAAATCCTTCCAGCCAAACAGGCTTTGGGCTCTGGGACAGCCTAATCCAGACCCAGATCATGACTCCTTCTCAATCAGCTTGTCTCCTTTCTGCTGGTGTAGAGGGAATGCAGATGAGGAAGCAGTTTCCAGGATGAATCATTCGGCATTCATCTTGTGAAAGATAAGAAGAAATCTCAAAGTTGCAAAATTATGAAGGATCCCTACATGACACACTCAACATTCTCCTCATAAATCACAAAGTGCCAGCTGCCCTGTCATCACTTTGCTCCTGTGCCCCGTGGCCCTTACCCTTACCGTTACCCCAGCTCTCCCTCCACGTGGCTGTGCCACAGTTCAGGTCAGGCTTTGCACGTAACACTGCTTACAGCACTGTGGCTCAGCCTGTTTTGTAGGGGGTCACAGCCGATTTGTGTGATCCAAACAATGGCCTTAATTCTTTTTTTCACCATCCCACTACCACCGCCCCCCTCTACCCTCATTCCCTTGGACTGGAAAAGTTCATGTGATCTACCTCAGTGTGTAGCGGCTTAGAGACTCCATTGGTACATGGTGTATGAAATCCTGCATGCCTCAGCCTGGTTTTGATTGGTGCTTAAAGAAGAAAAGCTTTGTTTGGCTCCAGCTGTGACCGTCAGGTGCTTATACTGATTCCGCATATTAAAAAAGAGGTAAATTATGAAATAGACGGTTACTTCAGCTCTCATATTGCATTGCAGTTTTAAATTTTAAGGCATATGGAAGAAATGACATCTGTCCTCTATCTGCTGACGCCTCCCTGACGTCTGTAGCGGAGAAACTAGGTCTTGGAACAAATTCTGGTTCTCCACAGGAAAAGGATAGTCAAAACCCCCAAATGCAGTTTTTACCCACCGTCAGCATCACAAGAATAGCTTGTATGGGTCAATAATGCAAGCACTAAGATACTTTTTCTTTTTCGTGGATCCCCGTATTGAGATAGAGAAGAGTTGAATCTGTACCCAGTAGGCCTGTGCAGGTCTTTCAGTGAACTAGTCAATGAGCTCTGTACAAAACTAGAGCAAAAAAAAGGAACCTTCTTAAAGGAAAAAAAAAAGGTTCAGGCCTGCTAACCTGGCTCACTCACTGTAGAGGAATGTTGATTGAAAAACCCTATTTAATTCAAATTAGAAATGCCTTTTCTACCGCGGCACCTTCGCCTGGTGCCAGCTTGAACAAGAATGGAGGCTTGTGGGTTTCTGGCCACTTCCTGTGCATTAGGTGTTTCACATGGCCTTCTGTGTCTTCTCTCTCTCACTCTCTATTTTTATTTCTGTCTGCCTCTCTCTCTCTCTGCCTCCCTCTCTGTCTCCGTCACGTTACCTTGCCTTTGGAGGACAAATCATTTTTTATGTGCTGTTTAAAGAAGGAACTTGAATAGGCATAACAACATGGAAGAAAGGCAGAGCCAACAGTTTAACTTTTCACATATACAGAAAAAGCATCTGTAGCATATAGACAAGCAGTCTGTTTAAAGTTGGTGTGTTTAGCAAAGAACAAAACCTAATTCCTACCTCTTGTATATGTCATAACACTTAACACAAGAAATAATGTTTTTTCCATTTTTAGATTATTGTTTTATTAATGAACTAAACTGAAAGGATCAGTTTGAAACTTCTTTCTTGGCACGAGTAAGATGGGAAATTTGATCCCAGTCTCGAGTGTGTTTGTGCTAACTGGAGAGCTGGGACTGAGCTTCCCCTGAAGATGTGAAGCAGAGGGAAATTGTTACGTTAGTGAAGCTGTCTCAAAAAATGTGCCACCTCAAAATATCACTGATTTTAACTGGAAAGCATTTTAGACCCTTAGTTGAGTGCAGTGACTTCCAGTGAAATAGTATTGTGTATGTATAAATATACAAGATGCTGGGGACCGTACAGGTTTTTGGTAAGTAGTTTAAGCAACATGGCTGGAGCTTCATTCTGGTATTGATTTTCTCATCTAACTCTTGGAAAGAAAGGAAAGTGCTTTCTAAATGCCAAACTATCACTCGAGCAGAAGCATCTCACCATCTATCACATTTCCAACACAAATATGAAATCTAATTAAAGCTTTTGCTCTCAGCTATAGCCTAATTCTGCTGCAAACTGGATGTTATTACTGTGATGATAAATGTTACAAGAACCGCCGAAAGTTGTGGATTATTGCTTCAAAATTTGCTGAAAGGAGTTTGGAGATACCAGCCAAAGTTCTGGGCACACATAGAGGGTTTATACCGGGGATATGCTGAGTCACTTAGTCTGTGGAAAAAAAAAAGTCTGGTCAGAGTTACAAGGCAGCAAACTCAATCCCAAAAAAAGAAAAAGGAGTTCCTTAGCAAAGGATTTTATCAGTATATGTTCTTTCTATATCCAGTTAAAGTTTTTATGAATTTACTTTTCGAAGGTCAACATGTTTTCCTTCCCAGAAATCCCAAAGTTCTTTCTTAGCACACACTCACATCAGGACTACATGCCAGAACTCTGGTGTGATTATTGTTGGTGTTTTGCCTCTTGGAGAGAGATGTGTGCACACTGCATATTCAGTGAAGGCAGTCATTTGGTTAGTCCAAGCTAGGATAATGGTGTGTTTTTATAGTTCCTCCTACTTTTCTTTAGTGGCCATCTTCTGCTGCCTCAGTGGTGCTTTGGATGCTTGCTGTGTCTTTCTGCTGGTTAAGTTGGCAAGCAGGAAAAATGCATGGACTTCCATGATAAAGAAGTACTTGGAAACAAAGCATTAGGAATAGAGACGAGCAAAAGCTAATGAGCATGCTTTTTTTTTTTTATTGTAATCTGTCCTGTTTGCAATACACAGAGGAGACACTTAATGTTTCACAAAACACGACAGCCAGTGTAAGAACAGGATCTTATGTAGCAAGGTTTCCCAACTCTAAAATTTCAGACATTACAACATGTAGCTCTGATTAATTCCTGCAAAACAAATGCTGAGTGCTGAGTCAGGTGTACTATATAGTGTATCTGGACAAAAGGTAATATTTAAAGGTTCTAAGATATAATATTGCCTATATACATTGATTCATAGAAAGCCAGACTATGGACTGTTTTTTTCTTGTAGACGTTTTGTGTTGAAACCAACAGCAGTGGTACTGTCCACAGAAATTTAGGAATGGATAGCTTAATGTGCACTCACTGGGAGAGATGGCAAAGAAAGATTTTGTGTTCCTCCGGTCTGACAAATGTAGTGCCCAGGGACTTTGTCAGAAAGTCTGTCATCTACTGCTAGAACAAAAGGGCAGTATTTTTGTGAAGACTGATTTTAAAGCATTTCTGCTTTACTGCATGGTTTATAGTCGAGACAAAATTGATGAAAGAGATAAAATGACAAGGCATATGATGAAGATCCAGAGGAAAAAGTGATTCTTAGGGCTATGCTGTATGAGCCGCCATGGCTTGAGACAAACCTGCTTTCAACAAGTATTTGCAATGGCACAGCTAAAGGTGTTTTCACAGATGAGGTGATACAGTACAATTTTAGTATCCATCACACTTGTGTTTATTCCTGCCGTGAGTGGTTCTTATTGGAAACCCAAGCAGAGTGACTTAAGAAAGACAAACAGGGACTTAAGTAAATACTTTTAGCTTATCTTATTTAGTTTAACTATGTACGCACTAAATATACAAGTGATAACAATTATAAATGTAACCAATTAATCTTTGTTTAGGTTATATTCCTATGTTGAATAAACTAAAATAGATTTATCTATATACATACAGATTATTCGGTACAAATCATTCATGCAGACAACTAATCAGCCAATCACATGGCACCATCTCAAAGCATCTAGGCATGAATACTTGAACAAGAGTGATTTAAGTGACTTTGAACATGGCATGATTGTTGGTGCCAGATGAGCTGGTCTGAATTATTTCAGAAATCTCTGATCTGCTGTGATTTTCCCACACAGCCATCTCTGAGGTGTGTTGTAGATGTCAAAAGTCAGAGGAGAATGGCCAGACTGCTTCCAGCTTATAGAAAGCCAATAGTAACTCAAATAACAACTTGTTACAACCAAGATACGCAGAACAGCATCTCTGAATGCACAACAGGTCGAACCCCGAAGCAGCAGAGAGCACTTGCTTCTGTTTCTGCCAACTGAGAACAGGAAACTGTGGCTACAATTCACAAGTTTACCCAAACAGTAGAAGATTGGTAAAAATGTTGTTTGGTCTAATGAGTCCTGCTGCAACGCTCAGATGGTAGTGTGAAAATTTGACATAAACAACGTAAATGCACGGAGCCATCCTGCCTTGTACAAACATTTCAGGCTGCCCCTCATGGTGTGATGGTGTGGGGGATATTTTCCTGGCACACTGGGTCCCTTAGTACCAACTGAACATCATTTAAACTCCAAATCCTGCGTCCAGCAGGATATGTCACTAAGCTCAAATCATCTCAAATTGGTTTCTGAACATGACAATGAGTTCATTGTGCTCAAATGGCCTCATGATTCACCAGATGTCTGTTCAGTAGGGCAACATTTAGGATGTGGTGGAACAGGAGACTCTCATCATAGATATGCAAATTTGCAGCAATTGCATGATGCTAGTATCAGACGAAAGTCTCAAGAATGTTTCCAACGCCTTGTTGAATCTATGCCACGAAGAATTAACCCTTCAGAAGTCTGAACCAAAAAATAAACAAAAAAATGCCAGAAAATTCTAATTTTCTGAAAATTGAGCATTTATTAAACCTTCTGACAAATGTTATATATAAAAAGAAATAATGAGTTTTAATTTGTATCATAATTGCTACAACTGAGATTTTTTTTGTGTGCAGTTTATTGCTATTTATATATATTAATTCATAGAATGTGTATTAGTGGGAACCTTCTGAAAAGTACTGTCAACTTTGAAATTGTTTGGATGAGAGGTTATTAAATTCAGAGTGAGATGTTTTCGGTTCTGCATTTGCAACGATGGATTGTCGTCATAGAATATAAAACAGTTGGGGAACATTGACAAAGTGTAGTTGTACTGCATCTGTAGTCTGTGGCATTTACAGAAATTTCACTTCCTGTATGCAGAAGGGTCACATACATCACCAAACACCACCACTGGAAATATGAACAAACTGCAGTGAGCGCTAAAATTTGGGAACAACAATTAAAAGAAGGGGGCTCACATCAAATAATTAGCATACATAAGATCAATATGGAGTATGCCACTTTGAGTAACAGTCACGTCAGTTTTTTTAATAGTGTGATCAACAAGTGCCATGTTAGTAAAACGCATTCTTACAGAAAAAGGAGAATTAAAACTACATGTTGAAATAGCAGAGATTAAGCTGGTATTAACAACTACAACTTAATATTGTCAGTCAACTGTGTTTGTGTTTGTCTTCCCTCAGGTCCACACAGCACGGTATCACGATGCCCTCCCAATGAATACCAGTGTGGAGGAACAGAGCTGTGCATCCACATGAGCAAACTGTGCAATGGGGTCTCAGACTGCACTGATGGGTGGGATGAAGGACCACACTGCAGAGGTATCACTTAAGGCGCATTATCATTTTTATGCAAAAAAAAAAAAAAGTCACCACACACACACACAGAGATGAGGATAAATTTTTTAGCTACCCTATGAAAGCTTTTGTCAAATTTTTCCCAAGTGCTTTTTGGGAGCAAGGGAATTTTAACATAGCATCTCTAAACATACTAGTTTTCTTTAGAAAGCATAAATTATTTCTATTTGCACACAATAACAGAATAACTTAAGAACAAAACAAAGATTACCAGGGTCACTATTATTAGCCTCCTGAAAAACTGACCTTTTTAATGGAAAACTGAGGGTTATCTTCCAATTTACACACAGTATAAAAAGCTCATTAAGACTTGAGCACTGACCCTGGCAGTTTCTGGTTTTTGTGAAGTAAAATAATGTGAGTGTCCAAAATTAAACTAGGATGTTTGGAAAAGCTATGTTGAAAACTTCTTGTTCTGTTTAACAGCACTTAAGTATATACAATTTTCATAGGTAAGCTAATATTTCTGCCCTCATCTATGATATGCAATATGGTTGTATAAGACTGTGCAGGTTAATATTACAGATGTGCATCTGTGTGAAACTAATGTCGTCTGACTGTTTTTTTGTCTTTTTACTTATTTATGGTACAGTCGTCACTCATGAAAATGCGCACACCGTGAAGCACCGCTGAAATCGCAGCAACATGTTGATTTACCACATTCATGATGTAGTATTGGATTGCGCTACCGTCTGCACATGGTGTTTTCCCACCAGTTCCGTAAACTGTATTTTGTCCCGAGCAGCTCTGTGTATTTTTAGAGCTATAACGTCCTTCTGTTTTAAATTAGGGAAGCAGTCATTTTGAAATCAGAAACTAGGAAGTAATTTATGATGACTCTAAGGAACGTGATATTTCTTTTTAAGAATTTGCTGATTGAGCTCAAAGGAGTGGCAGAAAGTAGAATTTAATTGTGCAAAACACTTTCATATTTTCATCGGACAGATGAATTATTGGAGGAAAGAGTAAAGACCTAAAAGGAACTCAACCTGGGGTCTTTCACTTAAAGGTCAGCAGAGGAACAGAATTGATGATGGACTATCAATTACTGCCCATCAAACTGCTTTATGTGGCGCTGGTCCTCTGTAGTATTCATTAGTCTTTAATAATTGTAACTGTCAATAATGGTAGAGTTTTACTGTGGAGGACACACACCAAAATCTGCCTTTCTCACATCCAGCCTGTACAAAAATCCCACTCCTGTTGGATGAAAATATTTAATTAATATTTTGGTCAATATTTAATTAATATTTCATTATTCCTTTCAAGCTGTGAGATTTGACTTCTTAGATTCTGAATTAAATATCTAACCTCGCCATCTTGCTCACCACCTTGCTCACCTATGAGTCCGTCCATCATTTTTTTCCTTTATTCTTTTCTGGGTGTCCCCAATACTCTTAGTTAAAAATGAGCTGGGATTAAATATTTATCGAAGAAACACGGAGAGAGCCACTGGGAGGGGCATCAAATTTTCATGCACTTTCAGGCTGGCTGGACTTCTTTAGAGTGTGTGTGTGTGTGTGTGTGTATTCATATCTTTGTGGGGACCAAAAATTGGAAATTTACTATACTTGTGGTGACCAACAGCCCTTATGGGGACCAAAATCCTGGTCCCCGCAAGTTTGAAGGCATTTTTGAGACTCAAAATGTAGTTTTAGTGACAGGGTTACAATTGGTTATGGTTAGGTTTAGGGTAATGATTAGGGTTAGGCATTCATTTTTCATGGTTAGGGTTAGGGTAAGGGGCTAGGGAAAGCATTATGTCAATTAGATGTCCCCACAAGATATGAATACCCGACACTGTGTGTGTGTGTGTGTTTGTGTGTGTGTGTGAGTGAGTGAGAGAGAGAGAGAGAGAGAGAGACCCATGCTTGCCTGTTAGCCAAAAAGAGACTAAAGAGCAGAATTCTGTTTGGTACAAAATATACAGTATACAGGCCAGAGTGCCTATAATAACAATAACACTGAACAGAAATGAATCTGCAACCAGTGACTTAGCTCTGTGCAGCAAAGTTTATCCAATGCTGAGTAAATGATTAAGGAAGCCTTTTCTCTCCCCACTGAACCAGCACCCCGTGAACATGCCGACTTTCTGCTGTGTGGAACAGCCCACGGCTCACAGATGTCTGATTAGCACCATCTTCTCAGTCGAGGTTTGCACGTGTGATTGCGCAGCTTGTCATAAACGGTGTACAGATTTGTCATGTGTTGTGTTTATTATTGCAGCACCCCTGCCTCCTCCCATCAGACCATTTAACTTTGGCAAATTGAGATGAAGACGCATGACAGATTGTTTCCTCTGGTTTTCAGTTCCGTCGATTTCTTTTTTTTTTCTTCTTTTCTCCGAGGTAGAGATAGATTATTGTCAGTGAGGTCGGATAAAGCACATTCCTACACGGATCTGTTCCCCGAAGAATCTGAATCACAGTCTTCTCTCTACAGTTAACAGCTGTCCAGGTTAGGCAGACATGCTCATGGAGACCGATGGTAGATGCTTTTGCTTGTTATAAAACATTCTGGATTACAGATTTTTATGTCATGGCACACTCTGAAATGAGCAGCTCTATTTGCATAAAAATGGCACATTATTTCAGAACATAAGAGCTGATGGTGGCTAATTCTAAAAATGTCCAAGAGTTTATATAAATGACTCCACTTTCATGAGTGTTTCTTTCTGCAAGTTTCCCAATAACTTGGTTAGTTTAAATAAAGAATGAAATCTAACACTTGATAAAATTTAATTAGCTAAAAAGCATGTGACTTTTACTTTCTTTTCAGTTGCTCAGTTTGAAATGAGAGGAAATTTACATCAGCCTCTAGTTGTGTACCTCTGAAAACCGTCAAAGTGGACTATCCCTCACTCCTTAAGTACGTTTGACAGAAAAGACCCAGAGCACTTCACAGTGATGGATGGCCCCCTCAGCACAGATGTCCTCACACTTCTCTTGAGCCAGCCAGCTGTGGATTAACACTACAGCCTCGACTGCTGGCCCCAAATCCTCCTTCAAAATCCTCTGCTAACTTCTGCGGTTTCCCCACTGCTGTCCTCCAAACACTGACCCTCCGTCTCCCCTTTTCGACCCGACGTCGGCCTTCAGCATTCCTCGCTGCATCACATGGCCCTCGAGCTCAGCTCGGTCTGAGAGATTCGAGTACCAGCGCAGTGCCAACATTCCAGCCTGGCGGGCGTTTTGTTGAAGGGATTTCCTGTGAGCTTTCATGCCAGCGTGGTACAATTACTGCTGCTCAACAATCACTGGCTGTGACAGTTGGACACAGGGCCAGGGGTGTTGAGGTGCCACTTTGAACTGAGTGCTCACTGGGAGGCCATCTATACGGGAATGCATTTTTTTTTTTTACCAAGTTAATTAACGATGTCAAACTAACAGTAGATGAGCAGAGAGAACAGAAAGGAGGCATTTTGCCCTGAGTTTTCAGAGCTCCCCCCACCACCTCTCGAATGTTTTCTTTTCCTCTCAAAGGTCACTTCTTCTTATCAGTTTGATTGTCTGAAGATGTGCCACAGTTCGACCACACAAGAGTCACATTAGTTTTAAATTAGATCATGTTTTAGCAAAGATTAAATCAGCCCAACTTCTCAACGAGGTGCAGCTGCGTGTCCAGTTCTATTTTGGCTCGAACACTTGAGGGTGCTTTGATGAGGACCCTGGAATGAATCTCTGAATCATTCATCCTTGCAATATCTCACAGATACGCCTGATCGTCTTTGCCAGACTTTTAAATGGTATGTTTACATTCTTAACTTTGGCAGCGTTTTGGGTGTGTGCTGGTGTGAGTGTGGTTTTCAGGAATGGAAATTGTTAAAAGTTTTTGCTTTTGCATATGTCCTTTGAGCTGTCTCTGTCACACACTCTCACATATGCGCACACTTTCAGTGGGCTGGTTTCTGTTGGGGTGAAGGTCAAAGCACAGATGCTACTTAAACCGGTTTAATAGAAGCTGATTAACAGAGGACTGGAGACCATTTGAAATTTATATAAAAGCCAGAAATCTTGATATCAGTACTCCTTTATGCCATCCTCCTCAGTCTGGAACGTAGAGTGAGTTTTTTTCCATTCATCCTGAATTCTCTTTAAGTCTTTCAGCTGTTGCTGTGTCAGTGTGCATTTGTTCAATTTGTAAAATTAGATTCAAACATCTGCGCCTCAAACCTTGGCAAAGAATATCATTCCTACTTAACTGCAAGTGAGTGATTTTTACCAAAGGTAAATAGATTTTGAGAAGAAGAAGAAGAAGGTCGGAAATCTTCTTTGGGTCCTAATCCTGGAAAGTGGCAAAACCTCAATTGCTCTCAGATTTGTCCTTCTGACTGCCAAACAAGACCAGGGGTGCTGAAGCACTTCAGCTGTTGCAGCGCAGGGACAAGAGAAACCAATTATCTGCAACAACACTTTTCATCATGAGTTTAACCTTATGGTTGGGGGGTGTAGCGGAAGAAATTATCTGACTGAGCGGCTGCCAGTCAGAGTAAAAGAGAAGTTTTGGCCTTGAAGCTGAGAGGGGCACATGAGATGGTCCCCACATGAAAGACCCTGCATGGCTTTGTGCTTTAATCACTGCTGGCCCTGGCTGGGAGGAACCATTTCATGTCTGCACATTTGGAATCTCGAGCTGCATCTTTGTTTGTTTATTTCTTATATTCCATTTGATAGATGATAGTCAGTATTTATTTGCAGCTGCTTTCGGTGTCTTCTGCTCTTCATACTCTATCTTTCTGAAGCTGAAACTGGACCAAAACTAGTAAAACAACCCGCAGACGAATTCTCAATCTTCTGTTATTGGAATGGCACTGATGCTTTCAGTGGCCACAGAAGAAATTCCATATTAGCCGGGCTGCACTTGTTTACTTTTAGATGCTGCTCTAACTGCCATAGTCCTTCTGCCAGAATCAATTACCACCTTCAGAGCTGCTTCTGCTCTTAATAAAAGCTCAGTGAGTCAGAAAACACCTTGGTTCTACATGGAGCGATATGCCAGGGAATCAAACTAGCATACTTCCTCCTTCTCTGCATGCCAGAGCAATGTGTTTGAGCAGCCATCCCTAACACAAATGATTTATTATGAGCACCTATGCACCAGCCTCCCCTGCCTGACCTCATATACAGACCAGAGAACGATGTTATTTCTAGGGTTTAAAAATTTAACATTAGTCTCTAGGTCATGAAGAAAGTCCTACATGTATAAGGAGAATCTTTGCTTTGAGAATTTTTCCACTTTCTCGTGTATCTCTCTGGGTGTTTCTCTTGTAGTTATTTGGGCTCAGCCTTTTTTTTTTTCTTTAAACGCTCTACTGACCTTGCACTTTCCTTGTTTCCCTCAGGCCTGGGTTGCTGCAGCTTGTCTGGTGCTACTTGCCTCCATGGGGCCATGATCATTTCCTGTGTACCCCTCTGCCCTTTCTCTTGCTTACAGTGGCTCTGATCCCTCTGGCTGCACTCTGCCTGCCTGCAGACTGCCAGCAGTGGGAAGCATTACTTTTAAAATGGAAATTATTACCTTATGATTATTACCTTATGATTGTTGCTTTACTTGTGTTTCACCAAAAATGAAAAAAACAAAAACCAAAAACTGACTAAACATGTTGTAGTAAAATTAGTAAGAAAATAATATGAAAAAACACCATTTTGATGCTATTAAAATGCTTTAATAATCCATCAGTTACATTTTTAAATTTATTTATTTACTGTAAAACACAAGGAAGCTGACACCAGCAACAAAGAGTGACAATGAGTAAATATTAATGCAGGATACATAGTACGGTTGAATGTATTAGGATACTATGAGGAATTAAATTGTGTTATTATTCTTTTCTCTAAAATTATATTTATTTGCTATACAACACCCAGAGTTGCTAATTAAATCAATTAAATTAAAATTAATATTAACTAGCGGACAAACAAAAGTACATTATCTAGCACTATTCTGGTAACCAAAAATAAAAGTAATATACTAAGGTTACTTTAGAAACGTACACTGTTTCTAACAATGAGCTTTAAAATGCAGGACCTATAGTAATAGAGGATTTTATGTTTTATTGGCCAATTTTATACATCGATCGTAGCAGAAAAACACATGTGAGCCATAATAGAATATAATTAAAATAAATACACAAATAATGACATTTGTTTTTTCTTTTGTTCAGTAAGAGAAAATGATCAGTTCGATTAAATAAATATCACTCAATAGGAGGGTGCTCGTGCATACCTGTCACCTGTGACTGCAGAGCGCGTGCGTCTGCCTCGCGCTCATCTCTAAACCTGATCTCGTGAATGCTCCTCAGGTTCATTTTGTTTTCACTGCAGAGCATCTGAGGAGTCAAACAGAAGTACACATTAATACAACACACACACACACACACACACATATATATGTGTATATATACACACACATATATATATATACACACACATATATATATGTGTGTGTGTGAAAATGTTGGCATTCCGTTTGACGTCAAAGCTGACTGAGCTCTGTGCTGCTCGGTGACTCACTGAGTGGACATACTGGAACCGACTGGCTGATTTGGAGAAGAGTTTAGCGATTACATGGAAAATGGGTTATTTCTGACTCCGGGCTTCTTGAAATAAATAACATACACACGCTACACATTGCGCGTGAAGCAGTGCTTCTTAAAACACTTAGATAAATGTGTAGCTCACGTTTTATCGAAACTGAAATGCATATGTCGTCCACAGAAGCCAGAAATGAATGAGCGCGCCTGGCCAGCTCTCGGTGAGGCTCACTCGAAAAGTGGCTGCTTACAATTAGTTAGATGTTACATGACTGTGGCGATAAATATGTTGAAACAGAAATAGCTACCAGCATACCATAGCCAATTTTAGAACTCCGAAATCCTGAGTTGTGCTGCGTTGTCTCCACTTTCATATGTTCAGCTCTTGATTGGGAGCTGCTCTTTAAAAGCTCATAAGGTAGAAATAATCTTTCTGCAAGCCATTGTCCCGGTTATGGTGAGAAACTGTTATTGTTAAACAACAGCTGGATGCAATAAAAACCAGAACACACCACCTGCATGCACAGCTCTACACCTCCATAACTTATTTGATCTATTTAGACGAACAGCAGTGGCAATTTTGGAGTTCAGCTTTTCTATGCCACAGTTAGCTCATCATATTAAAATAAGCAACATATTCAGACATTATTACTGACACTATTGAGATTACTTGCTTTCCCACATGCTAATGGAAACAACTCCACACTTCTGGGAATAAAAAGTTGTGATCGATGCCAGAAACTTATATAAGGCCAAAGAATCCTATCTGGTTCAGCATCAGTGTGGAAGTGTGGAAAAGGATGTCAGACTGGGACACAGAGGAGCATGTTTACTTCCCTCAGGTGTGTTTCAATCCTACATGTGCTTGTAATCATCAAAAGGACAAACATCAGTAGAGATAACACACAGCCTTGTGTGTTTGCTCAGGTATGTTCTCTGTGTGATGCAAAGTGTCCAGATGCTCCTATAATTGCAGCACACCCTTTTTTTTTGTCTTACCTTTAAATACCACCATCCTTTAATTTGTGAAGTACTGTGAAAGAAAAAGAATGGTTTCAGACACGAGGCTACTAGCTCGAAAGTAATTAGAGTATTCTGTAATCTAACACAGAAGCTTCCTATAGCCTCTATGTTATCTGTATAAGCTCTATCATAAAGGCTTATACAGATAACAGTGGGAATGTGTCATGGCCAATCACTGATTAAAAATACTGATTGGAAAAAATAAATGATTGATCTGGTTTAGTTTGGCATCTATCTTTGACACTGATTTTTTTTTTATTGACTTTTCAAGCGTGAATTAAGCAGTGATCTCATTTGGGTTACACTGACTGTATTATTACAGAAAACACAAAAACAGAGGGAGACATCTAGCAAGAGTTTTGAATTTGATAGTTTAATATGATATGAAAAATGACAGACAAATATTCTGTTAATGATCTAATTATTTCAGTGTTTAGAATAAGCAATTTGAAAGTATTTATATATATTTACTCAATGAAATTAATGCAATACATTCATTCAATGAGCCCCTTCACATTTGTGCTTTAACACATGCAATCACGTTCTGCTTTGAGTAATGTTTCTGTCCGGTATATATGTTGTGCAATTACTTTGTTAGAAAAATATTTTTAGGATTACATCTACTCCTTCTCGTGTTCAAGGTTTACACATGTACAGAATTTTCAGACGGATGGATGAAAAGACGGTTGAAGCAGAGCACAACGGCGCTAAGCACAAACCTTACTAGGTAAAGTGGGTCTGACTGGCAATTGTCAAACTAACTTACAGCCTTCTGTGTGCTTATCTGATAAATTAGCACAAGGCAGACACGCAAAGTCCTCAATCGATCAGTCACTGTCACCTGAGCTGAACTGGACCCAGCTTCAGTATGGAGTGAGTCTATTGTATTACACTGCTGTGGTTATTTACTGTTAACAAACAATGAATCATTAGTAATGCTCTATTCCATGTTCAGTTAGCTTGTGTGTGTGTGTGTGTGTGTGTGTGTGTGTGTGTGTGTGTGTGTGTGTGTGCTCAATGTGAAGACAGCATTTTGCCGTTAAACTCTGAACATAAATCATTCTGCACTGCTCAAGCATCCAGGTAACAATAAGCAGAGCACATTCTGAGTGGAGGCGGGTTTTGTTTTTGAAAAGATTTGAAAGACAAATCGTCCAAAAAAAATGAGTTCAGCTCAGAGGCATATAAGCTACGAGCTTTAGTTGAAGTGATTACTGAATACTGAATCCGCAAGATTATGAGATTGGTTATTAAGCATATGCATGAATGAACAAAGATACGTTCTGTTTGCGACCGGTGGAGACATGCCTTTACTCAATCGTGGTGCAAAAGTTCAGTGCAAAGCTGCAACTTGCTGCTGTTGACTGGTGCTTGCTGTTTATGTGTTTCTCTGTGCTTGTGGGGTTGCATTCTGTAACTCTCTTTCCCCTTTTGAATGGAAAATGACCTGAATAATGAGAAGTGGATGTTGAGACACCCTTTACTGACAGACAGCCATTCAAAAAGATGTGTTTGTTTGCTTGAAAAAGGCAACAATGAAAATTTGGTCATCAACTCAGATAAACATTATTAGCAGTCTCTGATAGCAACCACAGCCATACACAGAGTCTAAGTTATGGCTTTGATGTTTCTCATACTGTCATAAACATTTATACTTTCAATTAAAACCATATTTCATTTCTCACACAAGCTGTTTATGAGTCATTATACACCCAAGGCATGCAATCTTTTGAATCTCACCCTCTATTTGTAATGACAGCTAGACACAGCAGAGAAGAAAGATGGATCAAATATTTACTCTCGCCATTGTTTTCCTGCTGGCCTCTCCTCTTTCACATGCTGAGGTATCCAACAGCTGTAAACAGATTCATCTGAAGAATCATTAACAAATGGAATTTGGCAGGTTTTCTCTGTGTTTAGTCCTCTCTATTATAATAAAAGCAGAGAGCACTGGCAGTCTGGAAGAAGTTTCAAATAAAGTGATACTCGAGGGTTTGATTATAGTCATGTGAATCATATTTAGATATCCAGGGTATCACTGCAGGATAGCAGCACCCAGCACAAGAACAGTTATTATAATCCATGCTGTTAAATCAAAGTGGTTTTCAAAGTGCTGCCAAAGGGTTTTCAAGAATGATTAGGGGGTTGTAGAATGTTGTCTACCAAACTATACAGCTGATAAGGCCAGACCTCTGGTATTCAGCTATAAACACTCATCTTTCATCTCTATAGCAACAAACAAAAAAACAAACCACCAATTCAAAATCTCATACACTTCCGCACACTGTGTGGTTACAAACTTTACTACCTGTGAGGAATTATAGGATTTTTTAACAGCAGTGCAGAACACAAGAAAGGTGAAATAGTAGTTTATTTCTTTTTAAAGAAATTCAGACCACACAGCAAGATTAGTTTGTCCAGTTTTGATATATGTAAATATAAAATTGCACAGTGTGCAGCACTCAGTGGTGAAATAGGTGAGCTGTGTGCCCTTACACACTCTTATTAAAGAAAGGGACTATTGTTATTGAAGTGCCAAATTTTTTGGCTTTGAAATTTGACCAACTCTGCATCAGCACCATAGACTGTATATAAAGGATGGATGTGGCCACGGTGAAAAAAGTTATTAGTTTGGACTCTTCATTGTGAATACTCAACATTAGTCCTTAAGCCATATTAGATTTTTTGAGCCAGATATGTGATGTGAGTGGAAGCCTAATATATCAGCTAACATATGCAAACTTGGCTAACAAATTGTAAACTGTACAGACACACACACCTGCTAATTACTGATAAGTAATGATAAAATACAATACTCACCAAAAATTAAACACAAACCTTTTGTAAGGTCTGCACACAGCAGACCATTATTGGTCAAATGGTTCTCCGTGTTCCTAAAAGGATGAACACCATGAATGGGGTTGACAGGTCCAGTTCAGTGACTGCAATTAGCAAGGTAAGGATTAGCAAAAACTGAATGGCTGGCTTGCTAAGCCTTACCTTGCCACAACCTAAACTCCAACATCAAGTCCATCCAATTCCCACTCCCCATACTAAGGCTGTTCACTTGTTTATCTAGTATAACTGACTTCCTTTTGGAGCCTGCCTCGAGAGGCCATTGGAAGGACTGCACTTTTTAAAACTTTCACACTGGCACTTTCAACCTAACAGGTTACTGCTCGACCAAAATCAGTAATTGCAGCTTTTTTTTCAGTTCAAAGCATTCCTCAGTACCTCAGGCACTCACATGTTTAGTTTCAAACGACCAAGATAAAAATGGTAAAAACGCTCAGCTTGAGGCTGTGCAATTACACTTCACTAACCAATCAGTTAGTGAAGTCTAATTGTGAAGCCATCTTTGATATGCAGGCTCTGAGCTCAACAAAAATAAGCTTGAAAACTTTCATGAATGCCATTTGAGTCTGTATCCAAGTTTATTACTGCTGTTCCTTAACTAATCACCTATTTTAATGTTTGTAATCATTCTAGTTTTTCAGTCACTGAGTTTGATATATTTTTAATATCACAGTAACATAAGTTTTTTTGTTTGCTCTATGTGCTTTCAGCGCAACCCTGTGATATTAACAATTTATTTTTTGTCAGCATGGATCCCAGGAGCTCCTGAGAAAACATCTACTGCTGATTCCAACAATTAAAAAAACATGAAAAACATGTCATTACTGAATAGGTTAAATGAGAATGAAAATAATATAATATTAATAATAACTATTAATAATAAATAACAATATAATACTTAGAACAAAAGCACAGCATCAAAACTAATAACCATAAAAATGAAGATGACAATAATGAAAGTGAGGCAGACATGTAAGGGAAACTAAAGTCTGTTATGATCACAATGTTTGTCTTTCTCTGCCTGAGGTCTCTGCTTTAATAAACTCAGTCAGGGCTCTGTGAGCAGCATAATAAATCTGCATGTCCTCGCTCCAATCTTACCTTCACTCCACTGACAACGTGAGGAGAAAGCGGCCACAGGGTATTTAGTTTCTCTTGAAAACCCCAAACCATTGATGAGGACCTGAGATGTAGCGCTCACTAGGGAACAAAGAGATTTTATTGGAGACCATCCCTGCAGGGAGTTTCTGGCCATTATAGAAGCTGAGCTGTCTCTGTTGCTCCCTGTTGTTGTGGGATTACAGGGTGAAGGCCAATTTGACCTACTGGAGTGAGCTGTGGAGGTCAGGCAGGTCTGTAATGATGGCCCCTGCCCCCAAAAGCATTCCTCTGCAGCACACTGGTGAAAGGCATAACTGTCACTGATAAATGCCCATACAGACAATAGGTGCAATCCCCTGGCATGATACAAACTGGCATAGCTGACATCTTGGAGCTCTAAGCAGTAATTTCAGGCAATTTGAAGTCAAAATGTTGATGAATCAGCCATCATCCTGTGCATGAAACCTTTTATATTTGCTTTGCTGATCATGCCTGAACAGTCTTTCTTGGGAGAAGTCCTGTGGTCCTCATGAAGTGATATGTTTTTATTTCCCCAGAAACAGCTGCAGCAGTGGTTTCTTTATAATAATACGGGAGGAAATGTGAGATTAACACGAACAGCAACAATCACAGAAGACAAAGAAAAGAGCAACACCTGCAGAAAAAAAAATCTCCGAGCCTTCATTTTAGTCACTGCTGTTGCAGTCACTGTGCCATTCGCATCATTTGCTGTTTCTCACCTGAAGCAGTTCCAGTTAATACTTTCGTCAACAACTGGGTGTTTTCACAAGGAAGTTATTTGTCTCCGGTGCTTTAAAATTGTCCTAATTTGCTTTCCTTTTTGTGTTAAAGCCTTTTTTTTATGACTCCCCATTTGTTATATCACTTATTAGCAGACAACTGTTGGGCTTTGTGAGTCAGAACACCCAGAACTGACAATTAGGAATGATTTGTTTATCTTGCTGTGATCAGAGGAGAGGGTCATATGACGGCAATCCTTCACTCTCAAAACAGAGATAAACTGAAACTGTAAGCATGTGCCACAGGACTAAATCCAGCAGGTGTTTAACTACACCAGACAGAAGGGTCAAACATTTCACTGATCTCTAATCTTCTATTGTTCTACATCAGCATGCATTTCTTTCTCCTGAATATGATCCAAAGCTGTGAGCTTGCCAAACTGGCAAGTCAAAGTCCATCCAGTCCAATGTGAATGCAGCCTGTCTGTGTTACTAAGCTACAGCTCAGCTCTGCTATGTGAACCAGATTATCCCCACACACTTTCCTTTATCTTCTTCTTTCTCACCTTTTTTTTCCTCTCCATGTCTAACGTGTATAAGGTGCATCAAGAACTTGGGAAAACTGATGAGAAAGAGTTGCTGGCCAAGAGAGACTACTAGAATTTTGCTTGCATAAACTCTGTGAATTTTTACAAAGCGCTTTACTGGTCCCCCGTGAACTAAAATCACAGAAACTAGCAAACCAATATAAACTCAAATCATAAAATCCAGTATGGTTACATATGAGGGAGCAGTTTCCCAGGATTGCAAGTTACGCATGTTTGCTTGGCCTGCGGTGCCCACCATGCTAGACATTCACTCAGTGCTTAATTGTTACTCTTCCTCAAAGCTGTTGATCCTCTTGATAGTCCTGTTGTGATGTGCTGTGCTATCCGGTGTCCCTGTGGGAGAGCTGCTGCTATCAGGGTTCAGACCCACTGCCCGAGGCGCCCTGTAAGGGTTCATCTGTGCACAGATACAAGCAGGCAGTGTTTTCTAAGTAAATTTACAGGTCCTAATTACACACTCCAAATGATGTGTTATAAATCACATCGCAGTGATAAAGGTGGTACATACATGCTACAAAAATCTCGCAGTGCATAGTGCACGGAGTTTGACTAGTCTCCTGTGGCTTTTTTCTCTGTTTATTTTTCAGAGCAACACTACATTATAATTTCATGGTGTAATTGCCATGTTGCTACGGTGTTGATGGAGAAATAAGCGTTTTTTTTCCCTGTGAATTAAAAAGCTTGATAAATACACAGTTGAAAATGGAGAGCAAAAGATTTATTGTACGAATAAAACTAATAAATACTATTCTAGCAGCATTGTAAGGGTGTACCTACGTACGCATGCTAACATCGAGGAAGAATGTTTTTGTTCATCATAGTTTGGCATGCTAATGTTAAAAGTAAAGTCTGCTAACAGCTACTGTCTGCTGTGTCGGTACACCTATCAATCAAGTGCACCACCACCACATGCTCCCAAACTTACAATAGGCCTTACAATATCCAAATAAATGAGTACAGTTGATATGAAAGAAGGCAAGGGACCACTAACCACAGGACTGATGTGTGACAACCGTGATGACAGTGTAGGATCAAGCCAATAAGACCCCTGTCACGCAGTCCTGCAGACTGGTCCACGACAATCTGGCAACCACCATCCGTGAGTGGTGGTGAGTGGTGTCTAGAGGCTGATGGTTGTCCGTGAGAAAACCACAGCCACGCAGTCTGATCAGTGACCCCTTGGCAGCCATTTATTGCTAGGGAAAAACATGCAATCAGTGGTTGTATCACATCCAATATGGTGGTGTCACGGTTCGCTGTGTGGCAGGCAGGATGAAGGACCCAAATGCAGGACTCACACACGGGAAGTAAACTCAAGGAAGCGGCTTTATTGTAGTGCCAAAAACAACAAAAATAAACTTGCAAACTAAACTAGAAACTGGGAACAAAATGACTAGAAACTGGAAACAAATAACTAGAACCTGGAACACCTGGAAACGAGGGACGAAGATCACAGGGAGCACGGAGGGGAAAACACACAGCATGATGAGGGTACG
This sequence comes from Tylochromis polylepis, assembly GCA_015107715.1. Taxonomy (NCBI): domain Eukaryota; kingdom Metazoa; phylum Chordata; class Actinopteri; order Cichliformes; family Cichlidae; genus Tylochromis; species Tylochromis polylepis. The sequence goes on from VVHJ01064234.1 coordinate 96,698, forward strand.
ACGCGACACAAAGCAAAGGAAACACAGGGCTTAAATACACTGAGGGATAACGAGGGAATAGGACACAGGAGGAGAGCACAGCTGGGAGTAATTAAGCATGACATGACAAGGGGAAGCAAAACTAGACACACTGACAAGAGACATGAAACTCCAAAGTAAAACAGGAAGCACAAGACAGAGACACGGACTTGACACTAAACAAGGGAACACAGAGCACAGGGACAGAGGAGACACACGAGACACGACTGGGGAACAGGATAAATCATAATACACAATCAGGGGAAAATAACTAAACAAATACCAAACACTGGGTCACAGACCCAGTACCATGACAATCTGTCTACC
>VVHJ01064235.1:0-12739 GCA_015107715.1 Tylochromis polylepis
TCTTACGTTTCACGCATGCGCGGTACAGGAACGTAAGCGTTTTCAGTGTGGATGAACAACTCTTCGGAAACAATTGAAAACGATAGTGTGGACGCGGAGCGTTTTTAGACGAAAACACCGTTTTCAAATTTATCCGGAGTAGTGTAAGCGTAGTCTTAGATAGGTACTGTATCTGTGTCAGTGGGACTGTATCATAATTGTTAACCTGCAGCCTACCACTTTTGCTAGAATTTTTTTGTCTTCAGTTTGTCGAGTTTCCTCAATTTTCTTTTTAAGGACACACTGCACACCATGCCATGACATGCCAGGTTTTTTGATAGCTCTTTGGGAATCAACTTGTTGGTGCAAAACTATTATTTTATGCCTGTCAAACTGTATAGTCTTTGGTATCTTTTGTAGATTCAAAACACAAAAACATTATTCTGAAAAGGTTCAAGTACAGGGATTGGAATGAAAATGAAATGCAGCAAATATCCAAAATAAAAAATAAATATTTTTGGAAAGACCTCCAGAAAGCCTGAAAGGCCATCCATCCTCTACCGCTTATCCTTTTCAGGATCAAGGGGCCTATCCCAGCTATCTTAGGGCGAGAGGCAGGGTACACCCTGGACAGGTCACCAGTCTGTTGCAGGGCTAACACATACAGACAGACAGTCGCATTCACACCCGCACCTATGGGCAATTTAGAGTTTCCAGTTAACCTATCCCCACTAACTGCATGTCTTTGGATTGTGGGAGGAAGCCAGACTACCCGGAGTGAACCCACGCAAACACAGGGAGAACATACAAACTCCACACTGAAAGGCCCCGGCCTGATGGTGGAATTGAACTCAGGACCTTCTTGCTGTGAGGCAACAGTGCTAACCACCATGCCGCCTACCTGAAAGACCACTTTAATAAAATTATAAAATTATATATTATTGCGCAGTACTTTTTTCCCTGACCATATCTGCCTGGTTAAGGGCCACATCTTTCTAATTCTATCCTCCCAGTTTTTAAGTGCACCACACGGTTAGAACGCTGTACTCTTTAAAATAGAGCAATCTTTATTAAGCTCACTCAAAGTCGTCACAAAAAATCAGGGACTTCTTACGCCAGCTGTTGGATTGTTGGAGTTCTTTCCTGTACTAAAAGGAATAGTGTAATCAAATGTGTTCTTGACAAAACACTCTTTTATAAAGAAGTGATTCAGAAGTTGTCATTCTGATTATCAACAGTAACAGTTTTAGTATTGATGTCATGATAAGTGTTGGGGAATTCATCTGCTGTTTATGGATTTTAAAGATGGCTTTTGGTCAAACTCAAAAACATGGACGTGTTTATAGGCACAACATCAAATCTGAAGGCAGAACACATGGTTCCCATGCCTCTGGGCTCATACTTTCTGCAGACTCCAATGATCAAAGACCACAGTGTGGATGGCAGGATGGAAAGAGGGAGGATGGGATGGAGAGAACTGACAGATGGAGAGGAGGGCATGGGCTTGAATTAAGCACACAATGAAGACAGTTTCTTTTTGAATTGCGAATATGTCTGTGAATATTTTAGTAGGAACTGAAGCAAGAATATTAAGAAATATTCAGACAAGTGTTCTGGCAAAATAGAGTCCCAACAAAGAGAGGAGTCTCACATATGTAAGTTCCCAACTAATCATGTGCCATGGTTTTCCAAAGGGCATTATAAACATGTAGCCCTGTTATTTGCTATGCTAGCAGCACAGCTAATATTCAGATACAGTAACTGGGCATGGACCTTTATCGAGCTTCTGACATGTTTCAGGGACAGCTCTTTGCATTCAGTGAAACATTAATGAACCAAACTGTTACAATTTGGTATATCTGTATTAAATCAATTGTCATTTTGAACTTTAGAAAATTTGTGAAATGGTCCAGTTGTGCTTTGTGTTTGGTGCTAATTAAAAATGACTAACATTGTTGTAGACTGAATGTGATAAATATATTTGCCCACTTGATATTGGCATGTTAGCAAAATGCAAGTGGCAACCCTCAAGGTTAAAAAAAACCCCAAAACTTCAGTTCTTATAATAGCTTAAAGTAATGCATACTTTCATTAACAGGGGTGCGATTTCATTTTATTCATTATTCACTTGTATTAAAAGACACTGTAAGGAGCTGTCCATTTAGTTTATCAGATAACTCTTTTTTTTCAAAGGTTTCATCCTATAAAGCTAGTTACCCAACGCTAATGTTAGCTAATAGCGTTCAAGCTCTACCCTCTTATGGATGCTTTATGCTCACATCAGGTTAAAAACAATGACAGAAAAATGCCAAAATACCAATCTATGGGCTTCAAATATGTAGTCAACAGACCAGCAAGCAATATCTTGGGAGCTGCTGTGATCCTTTATATAGTCTATTATTAGCATAGTTGCTGCTGCAGAGCTGTTAGAATTATTTAAGTTGGATTGGTCATCTCCAGATTGCTACTCAGAAGAAATGAAGGTGAATATATCTCAACATCACCCTGCCATCTGTTATGTCTTGATTCACCTGGGGGGGGGGCGCATTTGGCAGTTTAATGGAATTTAATGGAATCAAAGTTGTGGCAAACTTTTTCTTGCTCTAATGACTCAAAATATTCATGTCAGTTGAATAACAATACATTTACTGGCTTCAGATGTTAACCTGCCACAGCAGCAAGCAGCCTTTTCTTTTCTCTTTTTTTGTCAAGCTTAGCAGAATAACAAAATGTGCCTTATCACTGCTGCACTCAAACACCCAAGGGATGCTGGGCACTAGGAATGCATTGTGTGACTGCTCGTTTTCTGCAATATAAATAGAAGTTATCCTCATAGGAAAGGGGTGGGGAGGTGCGCCCCATTGTCTTTTGCTAAGAAAGAAAGCTTTTCTGTCTCGGTGGACAACTTGCTGTTTGATTCCACCACATAAAACCGACTTAATGTGCAAGACAATTGCCAAAGTGTCAAGACAAACGCATACAGTGGCAGGCAGACGTGCCACTGAGTGACCCACATTTCGCCCTTAAAAAGCAATTATAGGAGTTCGATGTACCTTGGTGACTAACTTCTTCTCCATATAGACACTGAAAGACCTGTGGGGGATAGGGCCACCATCCTGCCACAGTACAATGAGACAGAAAAGAGAGTGAACTCATTGGAGATGGGGAGCGAGGAGGAGAAATGAGGCGCCTGGACATACTGAGCATTAATATTTTATGTCCACAGCCTCCATTTGTCTCTCTTAGCCCGTTTTTCCTCAAATCTAATAAACGTCAGGGGTGTGTGAGCAAGACAGAAAGAAGGGGTGCTGTACACGTATGCCGCCTATGGTGCACCATCATTTCTACATCGAGGCTCCCTAATGACCTTCTTACCCAGCTGAACTATTGAAATTACTTTCTGAATAGGATGCACCTTCAATCTTCAATGTGTTTCCTTTTTATGGGGGCAAAATTTCACCTCTGCACTCTAAATGGCACAGGTTATTAGGCAAGGAAGGAACCTTAGTAAAGTGAATGCAACGTGCTAGGAATAACACATCTGAAACATGAATGTAGTGGGATGAATCACTCCACAAGTTTCCCATGAACCCAGAAGGATAGATGGTAAATGTGAAGAAAATGTATCTATCACACAGTTTTGAAATATTTAGGTAAATGGATGGAAGCTCTAAGGAAGGCCAGATATAAGTTTTTTATACCACAAATACTATTCTATTGAGGAGGTGTATAAGTGTGAGGTGAGTGGAAAGAGTTTTAACTCTTATATTACAAAGTAAAATGTATTTTTTAAAAGACTCTTAATGGGGAGCAAGTTAGGGAGGTCAATGACTAGACCCTGTGTAGGAGTAGTGACGAGTGGGAGCTGTGAATGTCAGCACAAATGTACTGGCTAACCTTCATCCAATACAATCACAAAACAGATGGGAAGGATGTCCCTAACATGGTCATCTCAGGCACCGAGTTCTGGCTGTCCAGAAGTCGAACGAACATGCTCGTCAAACCATCTTTACATGAGGGACAGCCAATCAGAAGAAATTTAGCTTTACAGGGGAGAGAGACCAAAACCATCCATCCATTTTTCTGCTGTCTATCTCAGTCACAGGGGCTACTTATGCTTTCATTCCATCATCACACTAATACCAGCCTAACCCCTGGTCAATACCCAACATAAGCTTGTGATGGTTCTCACAGAGCTACAGTTGGCTGCTGTTCTACTCAGCTTGATTCCCACAGAAAGATCAAATTAGCTCCATTAGTTTAGAGGGAAGAATCGAATAAAAAGTTGCCTCATTTACATGAAGATCAGGTCAGGTGAACAAATAAATTGATCCCATTAGATAGTAAAGATGTTAAGCCTTTGGCCTAATGGAAATCTTAATTATCGCTAATTGCCCTGAAGGAGAGCCTACGCCGGTCGCGGCAAGCAGCATTAAGAAGCAGCCACGGAATCCAGGACAAAACGCACACACACACAGACACACACTCAAACACCGATACAGAGGTATAGAGTCTGATACAGAGGCTTTTTTGGTCTGACCTCCATGGGGTTAATTTGCCTCAGGCTGGAGAAGACGAGGTCACAGGTGTCCGTTGGTATCTCAGGTTCAAAGTGCGGAGTGTTGTGGAATAATTTAAAATCCTGCTGCACCTCTTCAGTATTCTCTTACCGCAGCATTTAGCACATAATGTCTGGAAAGCAAACATTGCTTGTTGAGTAGAAAAACTGTTTTGTCAGCAATTAGCCTGAAAACATAATTATAAAGCATAGTAATAATCAAGTGTACATGTAATGTTTTTGGAAGACATGAGTTTGCAACAGATGATGTTTCCCTCTGGAGTTTAAATAGCTGTATAGAAAGACCCCAGCATCTGTCAGTCTTCTAAGGAACATTAATCGCTAACCAGCTTTAAAGGGCTGTGGCTTCCTCAGCTAAAGTCTGATATTTAAAAGAAGGCAGCAGCGTGAAAAGTCAGAGGTGTGAAGGGGGATAGAGGGTATTGTTGTGTGATGATGATGATGATGTGCTAAACCCCGTCAACTGGAGAAATGACACCATTCAGTCAAAGGGCCTTTCTAGCTTTTAAGATGTAAAAGTAAGCCTGGATCTGGACGTAAAATTTATAGTTGCTCTTTGGAGTGATGTTTCCTTTTTCTTTTTAACTTGTATAGAAAAAAAGTACATTGGCCCTTGAAGTAAATCAGAAATCACATGAGCATTTTATAGTACAGAAAATGCCATTTTCTCATTCATATAATACAATGTAGATTTGCAGTGTTATTTCAAAGACAATTTCACAAATGCTGGCTAACAGCAGCTAACAAAGGCTAACAGTGGCTAACAGCAGGAAAAAAAGGGCAATCTGCATGCAACTGACAATTATTGGAAATTTTACAAACTGTCACCTTAAAACTCAGTTTAGCAATCATAAAGTAATAACTGATCAATCAGAAACATGTTGTATTTGGTATATAACACATGAGAGCTCTTGAAAGCAAGCCATGAATTTCAAGGTCCTAAAAGGGTTATTGGTGCCCAGTGAAACTTGTTTTTGCAGAAACACTCTATAAAACAAAGAGCTTACCACTTTCCTTACATCATTTCAAATTAACACAACTAAACGTTGATGTGATATTTATTCACTGAGCGTCAAAATGGGGAATCCAGAAATTTTAGGTGGCTTGCTGGGCTATGAAAAGCTTTAAATGTTGATGTATAAACATGACATGGAGAGACACTTACATGCCCCTTTAGTATGTACACCTGCTCAGCTGCTTCTTAACAAAAATATCTAATCAGCCAATCACAAGCTGGCAGCAACTCGGTGCATTTAGGCATATAGACTTAGTCAAGATGACCTGCTGAAGTTCAAATGGAGGATCAGATGCTGGGAAGGATATTACTGATATGGTCATTAAAGGGTAGACGATCAGAAGAAGGTTATCTTATGTGGAAGTGGAAGAATGTTAAAATAGACACTGGAAGACACAAGTATAACATATAACAGTGAATCATGCAAAGCCTCTTTAATAGAATAAAATATGTCACTGGGAATGAACATAATAGGTCCCCTTTACAAGAGGTTGAAATGTGGAGAAGGGGAGAGAGGATAATATCACCTTTCAGTTACTGTATAATGTGGTGTTATTGGGATTGGAGAAAATTTCTACTTCAGCTAACATGGAGATGAGACTTTCATCTGTAGAGCCTTCAAGAAAGGAAATGTAGCTTCCTCGCTCTAGAAAGGCTGAAATTTCTGTTCATTTTTATTTATTTATTTATTTGGTCCCAGAATCGAGCTCAGTTGGTCCACAATAAAATAAAACCCCTTTTGTGCGCAAAAGGTCAAGCAAAGAGGGTGTCACTGAATCAATTCCCAGCTTTGTTGCTGAAGAATGCCTAGATTAACTTTAACGTCACGTTTTACATTCTCTGTCCTTTTTACTGCACCCCAGTCGAGGACAATCACCTCCATTTTCAGGGACAAGACCGATGTTGGGTTGTTGCCCTGCTAATAAGGTTTCCATTGGTTCTGGGAAGGGAAATTTAACTGAGGAATCATGTTCATTAGCGCAAACAGGCAGACAAGCTGTTTGTGAAATAAATGCAGCTGATTAGACGGTGGAGAAAAATGAGAGCGAGAGGAAATGGGAGAAGGTGGAAGAGGGTGGGTGAGATGGGGGTGGCTGTGGATGGATGGGGGGGTGAATCTGGAAAGATGACCATATCAAAACCGAATGCGAGAGACAGAGAAAGAAATAGAGAAAGACAAATAAATGGCAAGAGAACTAATGCAGCATAAAAAGCCAATTTCCTAAACCTCTGAAACCCCCTCCTGGGTGGAAACAATTACAGCGGACGGGCAGACAGTTTTGATTAAACAAGCGAACGCCTTGACAGTGGAGATAAACTTTAGAGAGGATGGGCTGACACAGACTCGTGTTTGCTGCGGAGTATGATAGCTAATTCTCTGCCACTGATCAGTGCCTGCAGTGAGAGGCAACAACATTGTAAATGACAGTTTAGAGTTGGATGCACTGAAATCCCGACCCCACCCACACACATACACATGCACACACACACTCCGAAACGCATCTACACACACACAGCTGCAGAACTCGAGAGGCTGAACTTTACATGACTTCCTTCTCTTATCGTGCATCGCTCTGCCAGTTTCTCAAAGAAATGAAAACGGCATTAATTGTATTTATTTGAGGACTGTGATAGGAAGCATGGTGTATCTTACAGAAAAACTCATTTCAAGAATCTTCAAATGCAATTACACTGGATGGATTTGCTGAATAAGACAGAAGACAAGGGGCTGTTTCTGAAATTTTCAGTTGAATTAATGTCTTGAAAGTAAATAAACTCCAGCGAGAGAGAGAGCAAAGTGGCTAACATCAAACTGTGCAGCCAAAGTATCAGCGGGGGGGGGCACTCTGGCATCAGCTGAAAGCTGTAGATTCTCATGGAATAAATAATGTTTATCTGTGTTGCTTACTCTTTGAAAGATGCGTCTGTGAAACTGGTGGATTCAGATCATAATTGCCACAATTTTGTACTTCGAATGTTCCAAATCTACTTTTAAGATGCACTGCTTCCTGTCTGGCCAGTTCAAACCCTCTCCTGGAGAAAACCTAGTCTCTAACTGGAACATGGCAGCACGGCTTGGGTTTGCAAAGTTACACCGGAATGAACCACAAGACTTCTGGAACAATGTCTTTTAAACAGACAAGACTAAAGTGGAGATGTCCGACCATAATATCAATGCCATGTTTGGTGAAGACCGAGAAGAGCGTATCAGGAAAAACACCTCCTACAACTGCCAAGCAGGGTGGTGGAGGGGTAATGATTTGGATATTTGTTGCAGCAACAGGACCTCAGTGCCTTACACTTATTGAGTCAAACATAAACTCTTCCATATACCAAAGTATTGTAGTACTGTAGAGTCAAATGTGAGACCTTCTATCCAACAGCTAAAGCTTGGCCAAAAATAGGTCATGGAACAGGACAGTGATCCCAAGCACACCAACTAATCTAAAACAGAATGCCTGAAAAGGATAAGAATAAGAGTGTTGCAATGGGCCAGTCAAAGTCCAGGCCACAACATTTCAGATTGTGACCAGATCATAAGAGAGTTGTATATAAATGAAAGCCTGCAAACCGCAAACAATAGAAGCAATGTTGAAAACAAAAGTGGGTGAAAATGAATCCACAGTTGTCACAGTCCTGGGCCTGTGATCCAGCGTTTTCAGTTCATCTTTTGAGTTCTTATGTTATATCTGGGGATTATGTTGAGTTATAGGTTCATCATTTGGTTGCCTTGACTGTAGTCTAGTTATGTTTCTCTTGGGTCTTCCGTGCTAGTCTCATGTATTGTCTGTGTGTTTTTATGTTGTCAAGTTCATGTTGTCATGTCTGTGTCTCTTTATGTTTCCTATTTTATTTTGAAGAGGTCCTGTGTTTCTATGTTCAATGTGTTAAGTTTTACTCCTTCCCTGTGATGTCGTTATGTTAATTGGTGTCAGCTGTTTCCTCATGTGTCTCCACTTCCCCTGATCACCTCTTGTGTGTATTTAGTCTGTGTGTTTTCCATTCATTCCTCATCAGGTTGTCTGTTTGTCACTGCATCAAGCCTTGTCTGGTACTAGAGTTAACTTTCTCCTGTTTAGGTTCATGTTTCTGTTGAGGCCATGTTACGGTCACAGTTTTCATGTTTTCAGTTTTAGCTTTTTCCCGGTTTAGGTTTCAGGTTTGTTGTCCCTCTTGTTTTGGTATCTGGTTTCCAGCCAAATAAAGGCTCGCTTTTGTTTAAAGTGCAGTTACTCTCTCAGTGTCTGCTTCTGGGTCCATTCTCAAAAACACACCAGCGAACCACGCCGTGACAGCAGTTTATGTGAGACACTGATAAAGTCATACAGAAAATAATTACTTCAAGTTATTGCTACTAAAGGTGATTCAACAAGCTACTAATTTATGAGGTGTACTTAGTTTTTCAAAGGACTGTGTAAAGTACTATGTAAACTTTAAAATAGCTGTATTTTCATGTCTTAATAATCATAATTCATCTTTTTTTTGCCTAAATGCTAATGTTATGTTACATCAAACAGGCATAAATAGAAGATTATATGAACAAGCTCATTCAAATTTTCTCTTATTATGAGCATGAAATCTAAGCTAACCCTGTTACTTACACTGAATGCTGTACAAACGGATTTAACCTGTAAAAGAAACATTGCTGTGCATCCTAGTTGCTAGTATTACAATATGAGATCTATGATGCTGTATTTCAAGGCAAATAATTTTCAACACTGTATGTAGCTTAAGGCCAGGTAGTGACACCGGTTGCTATGATACAGTTCTTCTGTTTTCTTCAAAGCAGGTCTTGCTTTCTCTGATCTTTGGTCTCTTGCACTCTATAGATAGATTCCAGCATCTCTCCTGGTCCTGTTCCAAATATCCATCCCGTTTCCCGTGCAGCCTATTCGCCCTCCTCATTTACAGATGTAAAATGACAAGATAAGTGTGGAGGATGGCAAAGATGATGAGAGCAGATGCTGGCATTTAAATGATAGTTTATGAGGAACAACAGAAGCGAGAGAGAAGGGGAGGGCCTGACCATTTCTGGAGCAGGATGGCAGCCTTTGGCTCTAAACTCATTACCGCTCAAATCAAAAGACTGTGTGGAAGGAGCACGGCGCCGCCACTGAACTCCACGACCACGTCTCCTTTGTAGAACAGAACTTTTCTTTCCACCTCGTCATTTGCCCCCCAACCACACCACACCATCCCCTCCCCTTCCTTTCCTCATGTGAAGATGACAGGCAGCGAGACTTCACACGGCCGCTGCAAACTGGGTCAATAACAAACTGAGACTGAGAAGAGCGAGAGGAGGAGGAGGGGAGTGGGCTCATTCCCGTTCTTTTAAGACATGAAAAATCAAACGCAACAAAAGGCTGATCTATCATATGTCATTTTGTTTTAATTGCTGCTCCCTCTCTCGTAGTGTGTGGGTGGACACACATTAGTGCAGGGCTGAAAATATGCTCCTTAGCTCCTGCAGATGGAACCGTCATGCCATGGCTCCCTCTGCTGTCTGTTCAGGCAGCGTCACTTCATACTGTCAGTGATTAAACAGAATTCGCATGTGTGTTTGGATGAACTGTATTCTAAATCAGTCTACAGCAGAGTAGGCAGGCCCTTACAACATTTCTGCACCATTGATGAGAAGCATACCTGCAAAAGCACAAGGTATAGATTTGGTTGTACAGGTGGGAACCGAGGCTCTGATATTACATTTAGTTTCTTTAAGGCATGTTACATGCATGTAATATATACAGGGGTGGGAAGTAATGAACAACAAATACTTTGTTACTGTACTTAAATAGAATTTTCAGGTATCTGGGCTTAGTTTTTTTTATGAAAACTTTTACTTTTAAAACAAATCTCTGTACTTTCTACTTCTTACATTTTCAAAACAGATTTTTTACTTTTGGTTTAATGCATCTGAGAGGTTTTTATTTCACCTCACTGCGAGCTTTCAAACATCAAACCTGAGCCTAAAAAGTAACACGAAGTGCAATCCTGCTCGTGTATTAATCACCACAGGATGTTGAATAAAAAGAGATGAAAGAGGCAAAAAAAACCATGTGCCCTAGTCAGGGGTTAAAGTGGGCTTTTTTTGTTTGTTTGTTTTTTTTGGGGGGGGGTTGGCACAATGCAATAACTGCAGGTGTCCATAAGTGGCGCTCGCAGTACTTCAACATAAAGGGAGTAATGATTTTTAATTGTCAGGTAATCTCAAATGCAGCATTTCTATCAGCTCAACAAACATCAGCTAAAGGTCCAGCTGCTGTATTTCACAGGGAGAGAAAGGAAAGAGAGCTAACTTCACTCAGAGATGGAGAAAGATAAGAAAGACAGGACAGGGGAGGAAAAAGAGAGGTTAGATTTTAAGGTAAGGACTGATCAGTGGTGTTTGATCAACAAGAAAATTTGAAGCTTACATGTAAGTCCTCCTGTTTTTAAATGTGACATTATGTTTCTTTTTTTCATATAATACAAAACAAGCTAATGCAGGCTCACTGTGGTATTTAAAGGTTGCATGAAAATCCTCTGCAGGTTAGTGCAGGATAAACAGGTTAGTTTGCTTTACTGCGATGGATTTAAAGTGTGTTACTGTTGCACAGTGGCTTTGTGTTTATGGTCAGAGTTGGGTTACATAAAGGGTAGCAGAGTTTTTGAACTGATAATGATTAGATTAATTCATTGAATTCCATCTTCATCCCAACTGTATAGGGTATAATATAAAGACAGCATAAACAGCATACTGTCAGTGTAGAGGATGGAAATCAGCCAGGACAACTCATAAAACATCTGCTTACATCTTGTTGAATTTAAAAAGTTGATTCTGTTCATCTAGACGTGAAGAAGTCACTTGGATGAGTGACGAAACGTTTCTCCCACTGAAAACGCTACGTCCAGATGAACAGAATCAACTTTTTTGGGATTCACTTACCTGGATGACTGAGCATGCATCAAGACTTGTTGAATTTAGTTGTGTGCATCCACAAAGAGCGGTAAACCTCGGAGTAGCAGTAGCACAGATCAGCTGATTACAGCCTGAACATTAAGGAAATCGAGTTGTGATTCTTTCCCCATGCTGAGCCTCTACAACCGATTTTAAGGTTATCCCACCTCCTGAATCCCACTTTAACCCCTGACTGTCCACATGTTCTACTTAACTGATTCTAGCTGAGTACATTTATTAGAATGAATATTTAGGCTGAAATAATGTTTATATTTCTATCTACTAATATTATTTTATAATTACATAAATATTTCTATTATTACTTTGTAGTTATTATTATAATTATTATTTTATAATTACATAAATATAACACAAGGTTCAGTTAGCTTTGCATAAAAATAGGTGGTAGAAATTCTAGGAATGGTCTAGGAGTTACTTTTACTTTCTTACTTTGCGTACATTTCAGAGCCGGTAGTATCTAATATCTGTACTTCTAGTTAAGTACAGAATGTCTGTATCTGACTATATAGGGTTAAACCAGTCTTAATTTTAAGACTAAGAGAATAGTAAAATGCAATTTAAGCTGTTTATTTCGAGTCAATAAAGGAGACCTCTTATTCCGAGGCTAGCTAATGACAAATATGTTCAAACTGAACATGTAGCAATGTATTTGCCTCGGATACAAAATGCAGGCAAAGATGGAAATTGATGCAAATTCATTCTGAATGATATGAATGGAAGTAAGTACACATGTTTTTGACTTGAAAATATTTAAGCTTTCTTGCTCATCAGGTTAGGTTTCAAACATGGTGACAAAGCACTCTCCAGACAGTAACCAATGGGTGACGTCAAAGTGGCTACATTCACCTTTTCTATAAAGTCTGTGCTAGCTAACTGCTACCATAGTGTGTAGCTATTTTACTGTGCAAATTGATGTCAGAAGAGAATATCTTTATATATTTATCTTTATATATATTTATATATTTAAATAGCTTCATATGCAGTTATGGTTATAAACTTTGTTCATCTCCCTATGCTTATTTTGAAAGTGTAATTCATTTGCTGAAGAAAAAAACAAATGACAAAACCTGGAATTTCTCTAGTGACCACTTGAGGATACCTCCAAAAGTGAATGAATGCCCATTAACCTAAATGTTAAAATGACCACGTTACAGCATTAAAATGCACATTTATTATCTGCTGCTGCAAAAAAAAAAAAAGACATGCC
>VVHJ01064236.1:4428-25543 GCA_015107715.1 Tylochromis polylepis
TAGGACATCTAATTTGAGAGACTAACACTGGTTAATACTGGTTAAACAATACTGGTTATCAAAAAATGATAACCAGTTTGAAGGGCTGACTCTTGAGGCTCTCTCTAAACTTCCTGTCCTGTGTGGTAATCTAATGAATCCAATCAAATAATTTGAGATAATTTGGGGAAACACAAAGCATAAGCCCAGGTACTCGAGGTATCAAGACTGGGAAAAAAAAATGATTGGAAATACAGGAATTTTTAAAATGTTACTGTGATAGAGTGAGTAGTGCAAGAAATGGCACTTCCTACACCAATGTTTAAGTAATTTAATATTTATTATTTTAGTAGAAAAGAGATTAAACAAAATAAAAAAGGGATACAGTACAATGTGAAAAACTACTTAATAATACGCTTTATAATTATATACATTATATCCATATTAAAAGCACTTGTACAAAATTCAAACTTCCTCATGTTTATATGTTGCTTATACATTTACACACAGATGTACTTATCAGGATACTCATGGGTATGTTTATACTGGTGATCATGTGACATGGTCACCAGTACAATTATGATACTTAGAATCTTACTTTCAACTCTAACAATAGTGTCTCAGTAATTTTCCTTTAATTTGATATTAAACTCTGAACCATACTGTGAACATTTACACAATTACTGCCAAGAAAACAAACAACTCATAAGAAAAGTAACATAAGGTATAACCAAATCATCAACATTTATTGATAATTTCTAAATATATATTCGTAAATGCAGTCTTGTAAACCTTCCCTGGCACTCTTGCTGCTGTCCTTCTGTCACAAATCACCCCTGACACTAATCTCCACCCACCCCACCCTGGCTGCACTCTCTTCTTCACCTGTCTCACTGTCCACTTCACTAAATCTGTGACTCTTATCTTTGGTCTTCCTGCAATACCTGCACTCTCTTTTGAGCTCTCAGTTGAACTTATTCACCTTCACTACCTCTACTCCTTGCAGCGTCACTGTTAAACCCGTCTCCTATTCACACACGTGTTCTGTCTTGCTTCTAATAAATTTAATTCCTCTTCTCTCGGGTGCATACGTCCTCCTCCGGTCCACAGAGACTCCTGCATGACCTCATCTGCCATCCTGTCTAGCACCACTGCAAACAAGAAGGGGCTCAGAGCCGATTCCTGTTGTAATCCCACCCCCAGCTTGAATCCCCAAGTTACAACCACACACCTCACCGCTGTCTCACTGTCCTCACACATGTCCTGCACCACCTTCACATACTTCTCTGCTACTCCTGACATCCTCATGCAGTACCCCACACTCTTCATACCAAAGACACAGTGAAGCTCCCTCCGACCTTCTCTATACTTGTTTCTCAGCATGAAGCCATATGCTGCCATATCACTGACTGTCACCTCTCTTTTTAACCTGGCTTTAACAGCTCTTGCCCATAACATCATGGTGTCACTCGACTTTAATATGCAGCAGCTATAAAAATGTCAATGTTCAAAAGTTTAAGAATTAATGTTTTGTTTTTTGTCTTTTTTTCCATGTCGCTGTCCACCTTCTCTTGTTTGATTGATGCCGTGCCTCTCTTTAGGGACCTTTAAAAGTAAATACATAAAATGAAATAAATGAAAACAGAATAAAGCAAAACTAACCAAAGAGCAGGTTTAATGATACTGAAGATGTGATTTTAAAAGGGCTACAAATCTTTCAGTTTCATTATAAAATGATCTAATTAAAGCTCCCTTGCAGTTAACACACATGTAGCCCAGTGAGATATATGTGACACATATTTCATCCCGGAAACTAAATATTTGCTACGGTTAATATTTGTACCTGTAGCTGAGTTTAGATTTACATTATGGTAGTCGGAGGTTTCCTCTGGATCATCACGCTTTCCTGTAACAATTACACAGAAAATGTATGTGTGTATCACGTCTCTGAAGGGCCTTTTTGCATACAAATAAATTTAAACGGTACAGTATACAAATTAATTTTTTTAAATTGAAACTCATATGTTACATATAGGTAGAGGTATGATATTCAGCAGTGCACATGCTTTTGGCTACATGATACATTTGCATTTATAACTGAGAATCTGTTTTGTATTTTGTACTCACTCATCTGTTCGACACTCCTGAGCTGAAGAGAGATATTTCTGTAGTCATCTGTCCGTCCACCTACAGTGAGAACAACTGCACTATTTTAGGTATTTATTTCTCCGTAAAAATAAGATTTCAATCTGCTCTTTATTTAAACAAAAAACAAAAAAAAACTCTGATACTGTACCAGTGTTTTCAGAAGATCTACACGACTCATAGACATTCATGTCACCTTTGGGTCAGTGAGAACCAAGACAATGACAAAATAATCACTTTGCGTGCAGTAAACTTGCAGCTATATTTTAATTGTGAATATAAATATGGTTATAGAAATATTCTGCTGTAAAAGTTGTTAAAGACAATTTGTATAAGGTGTGTGGCTGACCGTGAAGAAGAGAGGAATATATTTGCTGCTGATTTTCATCCTGCCTCATAGCTTGAACTGTAGCACCAGACTGACTGGTTTCCTGAGACTGGGTTGGTCTGAGGTTTTAAGCAGGTTAAAGTTACAATGAATGTGTTACATAGTGTTTGTATACTGTAGACAAGAAAAGAAAATGTTTTACCAACCTGAAACAAAGCGTACCTATGGAGAAGACAGTAATAATCATATTAAATGGGTGAGTATTACAAATAAAACATAATAATTGTCCTTTCCATGGCAGTGTCTTTTCATTAATATATGAAAGAAATCACCCTTTGATTTTTTGTGCCAACAGCAGAGCAGCAGGGACAGCAGGAGAATCAGTGAGATGCCACTAACCAGCCCCGTGATTAGAGAGACAGACAGTAAAGATCTGGATGCTGTAATAATAAAGAATAAAAATTAGCTTCATCTATCATGATATAGTCCAATCAATGGGATACATCATGGGCCTAACAGGCATTTTCTGGCGTGTCTGAAGAAGTCTGCAAATGTTTTGTTGAATCAGAAAGCCAACTCTTAAAACTGCGGGGATGGAAAATATTGTAGATGGTTACACAGTAACAACTGGAAGGTTAAACAAGCAACAATCTATAAAAGTGGCTAAAAATACAAACTATAAAATACAGTTTTAACAGTTCAAAATAAGGGTTCGCATACTTTACGTGGGCAGGACCATTTTGACCCATCTTCTTCATTTTCATACTTATACTTTGTAGCCTGTAACTCCTGGCTGGCTGGTTTTATTTGAGGAGCCTTTTGATCAAATCTTTGAAACAGAGACAACACGGAGAGTATGTCTGCTTTTCTGCCTACAACTGTATTGATCGCACTTGCCTTTTACTGACATCCAACTTTCTGGTGACTCGTGCCCTGAATATTCACACTTGTAGAAGCCTTCATCAGACTTTGACACTGCAGGGATATTTAGCTTGCGTTGGCCATCATTTTGGATTAGTTTCCCATTTTTGTAGAATGTAATAGTGGAATTTAAGTTTCCTGTCCTCAACTTGCAGCCAAGAGCAACAGAGTCCCCCTCATTCACTGGGTGGACAGGGCTCACCAGGATCACATCAGTCCCTGTAAAAGCCATTAAAATATGAAAGAAGTTGCATGCCAACATACTGTCTACTGTTCCCATTTGTGTTTGGTAAATGAACACAGCAGCACCAGCAGCCATAATTCTGTTCTTTGCTTTGTTTTTATTAGTAGTATTTTTCCTCACGCTTTTAACCACAGCATGATTATTTAAGTTATAGCTGGAATTGAAATGCATTTTTGGCTACATCCTCTCATTATTATGAATACTGTTGTGACACAAATTATTACACCTATATCATGGGACATAGGCTTACATTTTTACTTCATTTCCTGCAGTGTTGGATCTATTTTGGGAGGTTTGCAAATAAATAAGTAGCTGAAAAATGACCAAAATGCGAGTAATGGCTGTACTGTGAATTGAAATCTTAATTTAAAAGTATACGTATAGTTATGTGAAAAGTATATTTCTAAAATGTAGATATTAAACCTTATAATGAAACATTTAAAACATTGTATAAACACTGCACATGGTTTATTTTGATGTATACACATTTTAATAAGAAGACTTGCAGTAAGGATAGATTTCCTAATGCAATATAAACAGTAGCAAACAGTATCTTGCTTCACTGTTGATTACATATTGTTTGCACTTCTAGTGAGTTCTTGTAATAGCACCTATGACATTTGAAAGATTCGCCAGTTACTATCCCATTCAGAAATACAGGCTAAAGGTCTAACAGGCAAAGAAGAAGCCAAAACTCATTTCAAATGAACCGAGGCAAAGTGGAAAATTGTTTTTTTTAGGTCAGATAATAAAAAAATTTAAATTCTTTTTAAAATACATAAATGCCACGTCCTCTGGACTAAAGAAAAGAGGGACCATCCAGCTTATTATTAGGGCTCAGTTCTAAAGTCTGCATCTCCGATGGTATAAAGGTGCATTAGTGACTATGGAACATGAGTTGCTTGGAGTAACAGCCTTTCACCAGTTAAACAATTTGTGTATCATGAAATGGAATAACATGACAAAGAAGAAGTGTTGAGCAGATGTAATCCTCTATCAGAAAAGAATGGGATAATATTGCTCTCCCAAAAGTCCAGCAGCTGGTTTTTACAGTCCCCAGATGTTTATAGACTGAAGCGGCGAGGCTACACAATGGTAAACGTGTCCCTATCCCTTTTTTGTGATGTGTTGCTGCCACCACATTCAAAATGACTTGTTTCTTTGAATTATACACTTTCTCATTTTAAAAGCTTGAGCATAGATACTGCATTCCTTCTTTATTTATATTTTACACAGCGTCCAAACTTTTTAGAATTAGGGATGTAAAGACGTACCATGTGCAGTGATGTTGATTCCGTTGCTGAAATGTCCTGATTCAGACTCACACCAGTACACGGCATCTTGATACTGGTCAATATCTATGTTGCATGTGTATTCAGTCATCATCCCCCAGTTGCGACATTTCAGGAGTTCTCTCAGGTAGCCATGCTGAGTAAATGTCATCACTCTCCACTGAGAAGAGTTTCCAGAACAATTCAGTGATACTGAGTCATGGATGAAGTGCTGCACACTGTTAGGACTGACTGTGAGAGAGACTGCTGAATGAAAATCTAGAGAAAAACAAGAACTGTCATTTTTTTCTTGATAGATTAATAGATTGGAGACTGTGAATGCAATAATAACACTTTTTTTCCCCCCTTTTTGAATTAGGAGCAAAAATACTGACCTCCGGACCACGCAAACACCGTTTCACTATAGTCAGTGTGATACTCTGGGTCTCCTCTTCCAGCTCTGCACACATATCCTGCTGTGTGTGTCTGTCCATGAATGATGTAGGAGTCCTGTGCAGTCCCACTGATGCTTCCAGGTAATAATTCATACTTATAGAGGCGACTAATTCTATTACGATGAATCCAGTGTCTGTATTGGGGGTAATAGTCGTAGGGGTAATAGTCGTAGGGGTGATACATGCCTGACTCCTGTTTAAGAACTTTATACCAATAAAATCTCCATCCTGCAGACGGATGTTCAACCTCACAGTTCAGAGTTACTGAGGCTCCAGGACTCAGCCATGATGGAGACACAGTGAGGACAGGATGACGTTCTGTTGGGAAATTATATTTTCAGAGTGATATCAAGTACAAGATCCTTAAGGGAAGATTGTCTTTCACCTGTTAATAAATGCAAGTGTACGATTCACATTACATTTACAATTCACTCACCATAAACTATCATTAGTTCAAAGGATGCACTCCATATTGTTGAATTCTGTTGTGCACTTCTCATTTTGCCCTTACACCAGTAGTACCCATGGTGTGATACAGAAACAGAGTTAATCTTGTATTCATTTTGGTTTGGAGGTTGATGTGAGCTGGTAGTTGCCCACTCATAATCCCACTCAGTGTCTTTTCCTGGGATCTCACATTTCAAAGTGATTGTCTCTCCTCTATATACCTCAGGCCAGTGGTGCTCCAGAATCACAGCAGGCCTGTTTCTAACTGTTAAACAGATCATAAAAACAAACAAAAATAACTAATTAAAGGACTTTTTAACATCTTCCATTAATTAAAAAAATGAACATTCACTGTGACTCACCATTTCTTGTAATACTGATCACATCACTGTAGTCTGTGTAGTAAATGGGGTTGCCTCGTCCTCCTCTGCACCAGTAGTCTCCTTCCTGTGATACACCGATTTGTCCATCAGAGTGGAGAACGACTTCTGCCATCGTCAGTGGCTCTGACGTTTTCTTGCCTCTGTACCAGTAGTAACTCCAACCAGAAGTAAATGGTTTCACAGAGCAGGTCAGGGTGACTGTATCACCTTCTAGAAAGGCTCTGTTGTCAGCACTGATGCTGGCCTTTGGTCTGTTTCCTGTTAAATTTAGAATAATATATATATTATAAAATTACAGTAAAACAATTACTGCCCCTTTGCTTTAGAGACAATTACAGTTTTAAGTTTTATAATTCTTAACTGAAAAGGATACATAGTATATCTTATGTAGTCTGCATCACATATATGAAATATTAACATTTGCAGTTATATATCTGATTAAACTCAGTTTATGTTTGCAGTCGTCTGGTGGTGACAAATGTACTGTTGTGAAAAAAATTAGGACACCACATTGAATATTCAGTTCTTAATTAGGAATGTTCACATATCAATGTCTAATTTTGTTATTACTTATTTTGGGAAAAGAAAGTCATTTAACAGCAGGTGAACAGACAACAAAAAATGTATATCTTCATATATCATTGTGTTCACTGTCACAATGAGTCAGGAGCACACCAAACTAAATGTCTAAGGGTTTAAACAGGGAAAGCTTCCTTAAAAATGCTGAGTCACAATTTTCTAATCATGTACACCTGATATGATACATCTAAGTGTGATTTTAGCCATTTTAAGTAGGAATAAGTATGGGGGTGCCCCAATGCATTGCTCTGAAGAAACTGCATTATTTTTTTAAGAATTAGATATTGCAGATAATTCCAAAAAGTCCTTTTTAATTGTATAGTTATATTACTTTAATCTCCCAGTATTGTTCAAATTTATATTAAATTGAATTGAAATTAATTCTGACCTTCTCTGTACTTCTTCATTGACACTCTCAAAGCAAATATCACATCTGCAGTGCTCTTTGTGGGCATGACTCCATCCTGCTTGCTCACTGATCATCACCGCTCTTCTTAACTTAGCTTCAACAACTGTTTCCCATATCTTCATGTTATGGCTCATCAGCTTCATTGCTGTTACTACAGCTCTACACATCACCCTTGTTCTTGAAAATCTGTACCAATACAGTTCTCCATTCCTCAGACTTGTGTTAAACAGTCTAATTAAAAGGTCCACTGCCCTCTCTTCTGGACATCTCCATACCTCCACTGATGTGTCATCAGGACCAGCCGCCTTTGTACTCTTCATCTGCTTCATAGCTGCACTCGCTTCCTCCTTATTAATCCTCTGCACTTCCTAATTCATTAACTTTTCCCCTTCCATCCTCTGTCTTTTTCTGCATTCATGAGTTCCTCAAAGTATTTCTTCAGTCTTTTCCATCTTCTCTGCAATAACTGGAGCTTCACTGGATCCAACCTGTATTTCCTGTTTATCCGGCTCTACCCAACTTGTCGGTGGAGACTGACCTTTGCCCACTAAGCCGCCCCGCTACAACATGAGGAGAGGATTGTTCATTTGGCTTTTATTAATGCTAGATCATTAACGAACAAATCTTTTCTGCTAAATGAATTCTTCACCTCACAGGATTTTATGTTTCTGACAGAGACTTGTCTTAGTACTGGTGAGTCCACCCTATTCTTGTAACCACTTCCTCTTGTTTGTTTTTCAGCTCCCCTTGAACTACTGGCAGAGGTGGGGGGTTAGCGACTGTGTTCAAATCCAGTTTCCATTGTCTACAGTCACTGTCTAACCCCTTCTAAAGCACTGAGGTGCAGACATTTATACTGGACTGTACTGTGCACTCTGATCTACTGCCCAAAAAAATTCAAATATTTTTTAAATCGAATTTGTAGAGTTTACAGGAGAAATAACAGTGAATTATTATCAGGCCCAAATTGTTGGTGATTCTAATATTCATAAGTCTTGGTCAAATAATGTCTTTATCTTATTGAAACATTTAACCTCACTTAGTCAGTGACTTGTCCAACCCAAGAAAAGGGACACACACTTTTATGTCCCACAGAGATTTATGACACATGTATTTCAGACCATTATGCTGTTTTACGTATTGTTGCCTTGTTCTAAAATGAAACAGTATTGCCCAGCTTATCGAATTCACATGATAAATACTTTAACAGCATCTTTGTTTTCATCAGCTTTTAATGACCTTGTGCTTGACAACTGGGATTACTACTATAAACTTAATTTGTACGTATTCCATTTGTTCCATTCGGTTTACATTTGCATTTTGCACAGCGTCCTAACAGTTTTAGGTTGTACATTTGAATATTCTGTATAACTTTGTTGGGTTACATTTGAATGTTGCAGTGGATGTTTGTATGTTCTGTATCAATCTGTGAAAAAAAAAAATTAGAATTACTTGAGTCATTACCAGCTTTACCTTTTCATTTGAAAATACTTTGAGGAAGCACTCTCTCTCTCTCTTCAGGAAGTTACTAGTTGATAAGTGTTTTATACTTGACGAAATGCTCAATTTAGAAATGGTCATTTATAAAGAATGAAAATGCTGTCATTAAACATGCTATGACCTTATTAATGAAGAATAACAATTTTATCTGTATATTAGTTATAATGTATATTATACCATAAGGCTTTATGGTATAATCAATGATGATCAATGATGCACCAAACAAAAAAACAACAACAACAAAGAAAAATCACTAATACCTCATACTATGTAGTTATAATATAAACTATAAAATACTATACACTATGAAATGTTACCCTTGTGCCTTATATAGACATAATAAAATAAAACTTTCTTACCAGAAACTGTCAGCGTGATGGCATCACTCCACTCTGTCACAGAATACAGCTCCTGTTTGTTTTTACCCATACACCTGTATGTTCCACTGCTGATCACAGATGCATTAAGATTTATGTACGCATTATTTGTCTGAACTGTGCTTGAGTCAGGTTTACTCCATTCATAGTCCCACTCAGTGCTTCCACCTAAATAAATCTCACATTTAACAGTGATCTTCTCGCCACTGAATATCAGAGGCCAGCTGGGCTCCAGGGACACAACCGCTTTGTTGGAAACTGTTTACAAAAACAAAAATCTAATTGGTCCAGTTTTGAACATTTCTGCATCCCATGGTAATCCAAATTAAAATGCTTAAACTCACCTCTTTTTTCAATAGTGATTGGATCACTGTCATCTGTGAAGAAAACGGGGTTTCCTCTCCCTCCCTTGCAGTAGTAGATACCTCCCTGTGTGACAGTGGTTTTGTGATCTGGTTCTTCGTTTCTAATTACCTGAATTTCTGAAAAGACTGATGTACGCCTGAACCAGAAGTATTTCCACTCATTGGAGCTCACCACAGAGCAAGTAAGTGTTACATTGCCTCCAGCTGGTATAGTTCTTCTATCAGCAGTAATTGTGGGTCTGGGTTTATTTGCTGTTTGTTAGGGTAAAAAAAGAAAAGAAAAGAAAAAAAATGTTTTTTCTATAACTGGACAGATGAAAAAGAGTACATAAAAAAACTCATGACTCAAAGATGATTTTACTTACAGGCTTTTAGTGTAAAATCGTCACTCCAAGCTGTTGAGAAGTACAAGCCTCTTCTACCCTTACACCAATATTGTCCGTTGTAGGAAAAAGAAGCACTGCTGATGTTGTATTCACTGTGTGTGGGAGGTGTTTTTGAGCTTGTTGTTCTCCATTCATACTGCCACCCAGTGTTTTCTCCTCCTTGGATCTCACATTTGATGATGATCATCTCACCGCTGAATATCTGAGTCCAGTTGTGTTGCAGAGTCACAAAGGCCCTACTGGACACTTTTTACATACCAAAAATATCCCATTAATTCACACATAAAATGTTGGCAATTATGAAAATGCATCATTTTATTCCTTTAGAAAAGTTATCAAACTCACATGTTTTCTGAACGTGATACGCTTCACTAAGGTTTGTGATGAAAACTGGGTTTCCTCTTGTTCCTCTGCACCGATAGATCCCTTCGTCTGAGACACGAATAAAGTTTTGCGAACTGTTTGTATCAATTCCTACTTCATAAGAATCTGGGATTTGTCTGAACCAATCATATGTCCAGCCAGTAGAGCCCGGAACAGAGCAGGTCAGTGTCACCGAGCCCCCCACTGAAATAGCTGTCCTGTCTGCTGTTATAGTCGCCGTGGGTCTGCGTGCTGTTTGGTTTAGAATAAGTTGTTTTTGTTATTAATACATTTTTTTCTGGTAAAGCTCAACTTTAACAATTTCTCGTAATATATAGAATAAAAAGCTGTGAAGTAATTCATGAAGGCAGCACCTCATATGACCAATTCTTCTCACTTCTCTCATATAGCATAATGTACCTTAGCTTTACGTTATTGCACTAAACTTGACATTACTTCCTCATTTGCTGTCATGTCCACAAGTTGTCACAACGCTCAGCTAAAAGCTACATCGTACTTTACATATTTACTTCCTGCTACTTTTGCAGCCTTCACAGGTAGGCTCCGAGTCTGTAACCTCGCAGGAAATTTCTGCTTATTGTTACTCTCCACTCCCTGCTATGCAGAGATCATTACATCAACAAGAAGAAGAATACAAAACAGAAACTCTGATGCTGGAGTGGCACTTTTACCACGGCTGTGCTACTGGTGAATGAAAGCCTAATAATAAATATGATACAGTAGCTTACCTGATATGGATAAAGTCAGGCTATTACTCCGTTTTGTAAAATTTGTCGAGCCATTGCGACGACCAATACATTGATAATTCCCACTCAGCTTTGCTGTCAGGTAAAGTGAATAGGAGCTACTTTTACTGAAGCCGACCATTTCTTGATCATTCCAGTTGAATTTGTAAAGCCAGTCAGTGGCATTTCCCTCTCTCATGTCACAGATGAAAGTTACAGACTCTCCAGCAAATAAATGGGACACGTTTGGTTCAAGGCTCAGCTCAGCATCTAAAATCCAACATAAACATAAATACACAGAAAACGTTCAGACCAGATTTTGGTTTAATGAAGAGGAAGATTTCTCACTTTAAGCAAATACTTACAACAGAAAATAATGTGTAAAAACAAATGAGCATAAATGAAGAAAAAACAACGTTATTTACACATCAATCCATAGAAAAATAGAAAAGGAAAAGTACTGTTTAGCTACCTTGAGTGTCTCCACAGCAGAGGGTAATATTCAGCACTGTAAGAAAGATTCACATCTCTCAGTCATCAGTGGTCACATGTCTCAAATGAAAGCCTTTTCAATCAATAGAATTTTACCATTAGCACCAATAGTTGGACAAACATTTGGCACTCAATATAGTCTTTATCGGTCAAATAAAGGAAGTTACTTGTACTCACAGAATAAGGACAGCACACTGAGCACAGCGAGCCCCATCCTCACCTTGAGCGCTGAAAGTCTGTCAGTTTCTGAAAACAGAAACACTGAAACAGAAGTGAGAAACAGAATATGGAAAGATAGAAAGGTTTCAACTGATTATGGGAGGAGAGGCTTTCTAAAACCTCGTTTTCTGTGTTCAGCCCTTCACTGCTACTTCTCTTTTACAAGTCCTCTATGAGCACACTGATGACATATCTTATTTTTAACTGCTGACGCTTCCTGTTTTCCTGTTAACAGACCTGACATGATATATGATGCCTGCTTCTGAAACTAAATTGTAACTGCTCAGATAATCATGTTTAGGAAAATGATTTGTCATAGTGTTTTAAGATCACCAGAGTGTCACCAATAGTTTAATTTAAAAGCAAATTCAAAGAAAAAAAAAGAGGCACAATTTATGATCATCATCATTATCTGTCTTATGTCCTACAGTACTTAAAATCTGGGGTTCACATGGAAGGTAACAAAATGCATTCAAGCCTGAATGTAGAGTTTCTCTGGGACAGAATGTTAAAACAATCACCATGGTAAAAAAAAAAATGCTTTTACAAAAAACAGAGGAACTGACTGTCACAAACACTGGGTGGAGTGGACTCAATGACAGGATCAGAGTTCAGGTTTAGTGCATTTATTTACAGTGACAAAACACCAGGGTGAGATATATATATATATATATATATATACAGGGTACGGTGAGGAAACAGGGGGTCCAGGAATCCAGGGAAGGTCTGTACACAAAAAAAAAGGATGATGAGGTTAGTCATGAGGGAAAACAGACTAGGTACATTCATAAGTTAAGGGACCCGGGGTCTAGCAACCGCATAGTTTAACAATCCAGCAACGAATGAGTCTCAGCCACCACCTTATGTAGTGGCTTCCTGATGAGATGATTTGGGACAGGTGGCAGATTACTGCAGGTGTGTTCAGCCAGAGGCGGGAACCTGTAGTGGGTCCCGCCCATAGACAGACACACATGCACTGAAGAGAGAGATGCTGTGTCCCAAAACCAAGGGCGCTTCCTTGGGAGGCCGCATTCGAAGGCCGATGACGTCACAGTGACGCGACGAAGGCTGTCCCAATTCCAAGGATGCGCCAAAGGTGGCGACAAATGCGTCCTTCATTTCCCCAGATTTGAAGGATGGGTCAGGTGTATCCTGCGTGGCCCAAACTATCCCAGAATTCATAGCGCGGCCCAGCCAATTCCAGTTTCTACCCATGACGGCAGCAATGGAGGAGGTACAAACAGCAGCGGAGGACAGCTACATTCTCAGATGCAAGTTTCTGGGTGACTAAATAAACTTTTAAGATAATGTCAGGCGAGAATGTAGCTGTGTAAACCACAAATATCCGCTCCATTTATAAACACAACACATATTTGCTAAAGTGCTCTGATGTTTTTGTAGATGGCTCACTAGAGCCGCAGAAACACCAGACTCCCAGCACATCGTTTTCAGACCCACCGTGGTCTTTCGCTACTCAGGTTAAACATGATATATAAGTCACTTGGATAACTTAAAAATGTTATTGTTTGGCTTTTTTCAGTGTTTTATTCGTTCCTGACTAAATCGGTTTGGATGAGATCAAAGTTATAGTTGTCACACAGCTGAATATGCTGTACAAACGTCAGACAGAAAACTGATTGAACAGAAGTGTGAGATGGTCGAGGATTTTACAGAAGCGTAGAGCTGCCACCCAGGCTAAAGGAAAATACAGCTATATCACGTTATACCGTCGGACCTTTATTGTTCTAACAATATACTTTTCACATTTGACCAACATAATATCACGTTATTGCAATATACATGATTATGACGTTATAAGAAAAACCTCTTCACGTTCTTACAGTGTACATATTATATTGTATGAATGTGATAATTATGTTGTTTGAACAATAACGTTTTCACGTTACAACGTCATATAGCTCTATTTTTCTTTTGTCTGGGTGGCAGCTCTGCGCTTCCGTGGACTTTACTCCAATGTCCTGTTATAGTATAGGGAGCAAGGGGCAGACGGCTGTGTTTATTACACTCCTACCAAGACAGCTGGTGACGCACATATGGAGGGTAGGCCGTCCCATTTCACAGCCTTGCACTTCCGGCCTTCTAGGGCTTCGGAGGACACTGCCCACGTAGACCGCGAAGGATGGGTCCTCCGAAGGAAGCGTCCTAGGTTTTGGGACACAGCAAGAGATAGGGAGAAAAACAAAACTTGGAGCAGGAAGTTTAGGAGGACTAGGGGACCATGACACTGACAGCATGTTAGCATGTGGTCAATGAACTCAACTCAACTTCCTTTTCACACCTTCCAATGTGTTGCTAGATCAGGGTTTTGACATCACGTCAGACCTTGAGCTTTCTACATATGCAAACAAACTTCTTTATATATTTATAATGCATTCAGGAAAGGTGTGCGATTAAACATGCCATGCAGTTAAAGATCAACAGGGTTTATAAAAGTACTGCAGCATCTGACACTCCTGTGGTTTTGAATAAAAAGTCAGCTGTTGTGTTATTTTTTATGAATGAGGAAGTGGAGAGTAAAACGCTAGAAAATAGTTACTGTCTGCAAGGCAGAGGAACAAAGGGCTTAACATGGAAAGACTACAACTAAGATACTGAAATATATCAGCTGTTTCACCAACTAGGAAATCAGAATGACAAATGGAACAACATAGTCATCCATTACGTAACAGGTTTGTCAGAGAAACTCGTCCCACGACCAGAATTCTCAAACAGAAGTTAAGAAACATTGCGTATGCAGTGCGGTGCAGCGCAGTGACCAGTCATCACGGCACTGTATTGCATAGGCGACAAAACCCAACAGCCACTCCATAAATGCACTGCACAACATAGAAGAGCCACCTTGGCAGGACAAGACTCATCTGAATCTAAACGTCAAAGGTCACTGTGGCGGGGCGTGGTCTGCGATGCCGCTGCGGAGGAGGTGGATTCACCTGCGCGGCATCTGCAATCACGCCTCGCCGGCATAAAAAGGGTCCTGATTGTCATCTTGTTGTTGTTGTGGTGTACGTGTGGCTGGCAGCTGGGACGCTGCAGCCAGGAAGTGTTTTTGTAACAGCAACCGTGTGTGTTAATAAAAGTATGTGGAAAAGCATGGACATGTCGTCGGGTCTGCCATGGTTCTGTTACAGTGGGATATTTAGAACTACAATCATATCAAGTCCTCTGCCCTAATCTCTTGCACTGACTCATAGTTCTGATTCCTGGCAGACGGATAAAAAAAGAAAATATTTAAATATATTCCCTCTTTCACACACAGTGTTGCCTACATGAAACTCATGTTTACTTTTGCAGGGATTTGGTAACATTAGCTAAACTCTGGGTTACTTTGGGTAAATTAGAAATGCTGCATTTTTTTTTTAGGAAAGACAGAAGTATCTTGGAAAACCTGTATATTTTCCTTGCTTCAGAGGTTTTAGATGAGAATATTCTAAAACTCTCAAGTCTGCAGAACAAATATGAAGGCAGAGTTAGCATGGGGAGACAGTTAGCCTAGCTAAGGCCCCAGTCACACAGGCCTATAAACAGATTGTCAACTGCAGGGAAACCACTGATCATGAGGGGAAAATGTACATTCCCCAACGTCTTGATGAGACTGAAGAAGTCACTTGGATGAGTAACGAAATGTTTCTCCCACTGAAAACGCTACGTCCAGATGAACAGAATCAACTTTTTGGGTACATTCCCCAACAAGCTGTGAGTGGTTGACAGGAGTCAATGTGATATCACTTGCTAAAGCCCCATTCAGACAGGCCTTGAGATATGGGAATCACCTGTCCAAGTGTGTATTCTGTGAATGCTTGGCAAATGGTTGCGCTGTCACTAGCATGAAATTGTGTTGCAAAGTGGTGTGCAACTATGGATAACAGCAGAAATCTGCTAACAACTAAGGAGGTTTTTGAAGTACTCTTTTTATGACCAATTTCACCTGGTGAAAGCCAGCAACCTCCAGCAATCACTTGTCAATCGGTCGGGAAATACACAGGTCGACAGGTCTCTATGTGACTGATGCCTAATATGCTTGCTAGCTGAAATAAATAGTCTACTAGTTTCTATCACTCCCTCTCTTTACCTTCTTTTCCTCCTGTGATTTTCTCCTTGACATTTACACCAGTTGTTCCACGATCAGTCAGTTGAGGAATGCCATCTAAAACTACAAAAAAACAAAACAAAACAACCTAATCTGGAATTACACCTTATTCCCTCTACAGGAGTTTTTTAAGTGCTCAAGCAGCTGTGTTGGCAAACATCCCACAGTGCTTAGAGGACACTGAACCCCTGCAGCTGACCCCCAACCACCATGTTGGCGAGAAAAAGAAAAGGGGGAAATTCCCTCCAGGGTTTTACTAAGTTTTACATTATAAAAAAGCTGGATTACTGGATACAGGCAGGTGATAACCTCAGTGAACAGTCCAGGTTTGTGAATTATGCAGTCATTCAGGTAAAATTAGCTCAGCTTCACATATTATACAGTGTATTAACTTTTCACATTCCAATTGAATGTGCTGACAGCATGCTGGAAAACTGCCAGTTGCTTCCGTGCTTTGTGGCACTGGCTCACTGCATCTTTGTGTTAGTGATAGCCATTCCTTTGAAACTGACACGGCATCTGGCTTGCGGCTCATTTGCTCATAGGCACTCCAAGTCAGATCAGCCAGTGCAGGCAATATTTCAGCTCTCAGCTGCGCAGCAGGATCTGACCTACATGTGTCATTCAGGTATCCATGGAGTCGGTGAGGAGAGGCTCCATGAGCTCCAAGCGCTAACCTGTGCAGGAATTTCCTTCCCACCTTTACCTTTGAAAAGCTCTTAAAATAACTAATGACTGCTTTCACAGAGACTTTTACAGTCAGCTGGTGTAAGACTGAAAGGCACTGCACTGATATTAAACATGGAGATTTGTTTAACCAGTGTGGAGCTAGTGAAATAGTTGGAAACTGCTCAGTTGGTACGCGAGCCGCGAAACATTTTCCAAGCTTCCAACATGGAAATACACTTACGTTATGCTTCTACAATCCTTTGATTCTGACCATCCTCTTTAAAAAAAAAAGTTAACAGTTTAGCAAGTTGTCAAACTTCAGTAAAGTGCACTTCTGTTCAGGAGCTGGAATGACCCATTGCCATTGAGGCATTTCAATACACTTAAGTTACACATTTACTCTGTAGTAATTCTTAAAGCTGCAGCCAGGTAATAACCTCTCTTTAATAACTCATAGCCATTACGTCTGCACACAGTCTTTACACCATGACTGTGTACCACCACCACATTCCTCAAAGAAAACACGCCCACTCGGGTATTACATCTAGAAATTTAAATATCCATGTAGGTGGAGTCATACTTGGATCACTATTATGCAAGTAGGGAGAAAAGAAAAATCTAGGCCTTGGCTTGAAAGTGTACAGTCACTGTGTAGCAACTGGGTATTTATAGCTTTCAGAATGGCAGCGACAGAACCTTAAGTCACCACTTAAATACACCCAAGCCTGCAGATTGTCCATGCTCAATCTAGTCTTTGTTTTCAGTCCTGTGCTGTCATCCAGCTGTCTGCCACTAAGACCAGTGTTCTCCTCCAATTTCAAACCAAAAGATGCTCAAGAGAGGAAAGTGGAAAATGAAAAGCATCCCATTCAAAATCCTCACTCTTTATAATCTGTAATCTATTAGGATGCCCACAGTCAAAGAAAGGATCTTCTAGGTGGAAACTTCTAGTTGGCGCACCATGATAGACAAAGAAAAAAACAACAAAAACCACATTTCTGGACATGAAATCTCGTGAAAATAAACTCAAGTAAACCATATAAGCCTCTCCATCAAAGCGTGAGGACAGTATCAGCTAGTGATTGCAGTCATAACATATCCATTAGTCCTCAGCGGGCTTTCTCAAGCCACGCTCAGCGTGCCTCACTCCGTTGTTACGTAAACCATGACCCTTTCTTTCTTTAAGCATCTTCTCCAGCTGCACACCGCTTCAAAACTAATTACTGGAATTTTATTATATGGAGAGAGACTTTCAGAGTCACACAAACTATGGAAAGTGACAAAAAGGAGGGAAATGATCAAAAAAGAGATGCAAATTGGAAACGTTATCAGCCGCCTTTGTGTAGCTTTTTCCTGGGTTTTCAGTGAACGCGGAAAAGCCACACAACATGCAAAACACACACGAGCTCCGCGCAAAATCCACTTTTGCTGCATGTGATCAACTGGTAGCTCGAGAAAGCCATCTTGTTAATACAATAAATGCTAACACCAAAACACACACACACACACAAAAGCGCAATTTTCTCCTATTTTTCTCCTAAAGACACGTTTGGCGCTGTTTATTGACTTCAGGCACCACCCTGCAGGAAGCCTCCGCACACACACGCTCCTTATCTAAACACACGCTTTAGTGTAGAAAGAAACCTGATAAAAAGAAAAAGAAAAGAAAAAGCACGCATGCAAACCCAAATAAACCCGCGCACAAGTAAGCTCTCTGTCATTATTATTATTTGACTTACATTTTCTAATTTTGGTCATTAAACCTCACCACACTGCTTTTACCAGGAGGGGGGAGCCGTCCGAGTCAAACTGCCCGCTTCCAGAGTATTAGATAGGGAGGGTAATGATTAGGCAGCTAATCACAAGAAGGACGGGGGAAAAAAAAAAAAGAAGAAAACCTTAAAGTAAAGAGCAGATGTTAATGGAAATGTCGGGGTCTTACCTACTGTGTAAGAGCGGCGCAGGAGGAAGCCGTCTACTGGAAACAAGAGCGTCAGACCCTTCCCATTTAACAAGCAAGGACACTGAATGGAAATTTCCATCTACCATGTGATGATGGCAACTCTTTAAGCGTCGTGTTACACCAGCGGCGCTGCTGGGGGCTCCTTATCCTCCTAGTTATCTCATTTGATTTTCTCCAGTTTGAGAAGACATTTAAACAGCCCAGAGCTCAGTAAGTGACGGTCTGAGTGGAGTTGCTCAGTCAGTCTTTTACCATTTTTTTCCACCTGAAACAGGCGTTATAGTCCTAACCATTTTATAATCAGTGTCCAATTTTGTAGCGGGTCAAGTATGTTTGCGCAGTGTTTAGGATAAATAAAGGTTTAATGACAGGGAGTCGTTGTTTGCATTCTGGCTGACCACGTTGTTGGAGAAAAAAGGGAGCTCCACGCTCCAGTTCAGTGCAATTCAATGCTTTTAAAGCGAGCACGGCCAGGAACGGACTTATCATTTGGGCGTTCCTGTAGTGGCCAAGTTAGAGGAAGCTGCGGTTTACTGTCGCTTTTATTTGCTTTGCATTTATGATCCATTATATTATTTTACTGCCTTGCATTAACTACTTTTCCCCCACAAGGAATAAATATTACACAAATGCCCATTAAATCTTAGTATCTTGAGTTTTAACAGCAGGCATAGAAAGCCTGGCGAAAAAGCAGCTGATGCTACTTTATTAGGAAAACCTTGCTAGTACCCTTTCCCTTCAGAATTGTCTTAAATATTCATGGGATGGATTCACCAAGGTGTTGGAAATATTGCTCGCAGATTCTGGTCCATACTGTGTGACAGCATTACAGAGTTGCTGCAGATTTATCAGTTAGAGATTAATGATGTGACTCTCCCATGTAACATCCCAAAAGTGCTCTATTAAATTGGGATCTGGTGACTGTGGAGGTCATTTGAGTACAGTGAACTCATTGTGATGTTCAAAAAAACAGTTTGAGATCATTTGAGCTTTGTGACATGGTGCGTTATCCCGCTGGAAGGAGCCATCAGAAGACAGAGTAAAATAACTTTGTAGAACATACAGTAGTTACTGCACGTTAAAATGAAATT
This sequence comes from Tylochromis polylepis, assembly GCA_015107715.1. NCBI lineage: Eukaryota > Metazoa > Chordata > Actinopteri > Cichliformes > Cichlidae > Tylochromis > Tylochromis polylepis. The sequence goes on from VVHJ01064236.1 coordinate 23,869, forward strand.
TCAGTGCATTGACTTGTCATCAGACTAACACAATAAAAATAGATAACAAACTCAAAATCTCAGCAACAACACTCAGGTATGTTGTAGTGTTTAAACAATGCAAAGTGTGCCAACAAAGTATCTCCCACACCATTACACATTACACCAGCAGCAGGAGACGGCTCCATGCTTTCATGTTGTTTATGGCAAATTCTGACCCTGCCATCTGAATGTCACAGCAGAAATTAAGACTCGTCCTATCAGGCAGCGTTTTTTTCTAGTCTTTTATTGTCCAACTTGTGAACCTGTGCAAACTGTATCTTCAGTTTCCTGGTCTTTGCTGGCAGGAGTGGTAATCTGTGCAGTCTTCTGTTGCTGTAGCCCATGTGCTTCAAGGTTTGATGTAGAAGAGGTGCTCTTCTGCAAGCCTTGGGTGTAAGTTACTGTTGCCTTCCTATCAGCTGGAATGAGTCTGTCAATTCTCCTCTGACCCCAGGCATCTTCAAGACATTTTCACCAAGAGAAGTGCCACTCACTGGATATTTTCTGCTTTTCGGACCATTCTCTGTAAACACCACAGATGGTTGTGTGGAAAAATCCCAGCAGATCAGCAGTGTTTGAAAGACTCAGATCAACCTATCTGGCATCAACAATCATGCCACATTTAACTAAATCACTTAAATCACCTTTCTTCCCCATTTTGGTGCTCTGTTTGAGTACCTTTTGTTCCAGAAAAATAAAATAGTCAAAGAATTTCTCAATGCAACATGTCTGCCATTGAAACCTTCTTTGCTATCTTTTTCCACATCACTAGGGCAAACACTGTTTCACAAATCTAAAGGAGATATTATTATAAGTTTACTGAGACTGGGTGTCTTCACAAAATGTTGTGTTTGTATGTTATTCTTATACTGAACCAGTTAAATCTTTACTATTACACTGAGTATGCCCAGCATTAAAAACAGAATGATAAAAACTGACCTTAATGCAAACATTTTTAAACAATACGAAACAAGCACCAATTCTCTGTAAACTCAAACTAAACTGAAGTGACAAAAACTACACGAATGGATCCTCCAGTATGAGATCTTTACTGTACTGTAGGCTGATCAAACCTTCAAATCCAGGAAGAAGCCTCAACAGTTTTTCTTACATTTTGTAGACTTTTATTTTTATACATTTTCCTTCCAGTAGGTGAAAGTGGGGTGATTTGTGCCAGCGGGTAAGTTGTGCCACCCCTTGTTTCTAGGGAACCATAGAAGAAATTGGTCATGTGACCGCACATTTTTGAAGAGTCAACCATTGTACTCATCCTGCAAAGAAGAGAGCCTCATTGCATGAGAATTAAGCACATTTAAGTTCAAAAACTGTTTTTTGCCTTTCAAAGTAAAATTTCTATGATCAAGGTTTTTTGGTTGTTTTGTCTGAACAGTTTTAGACAAGTTTGAAAACATTTCAGAAATGTTTCAGTGCTTTGGTAAGCTACACTATGAGTCTATACACCTAGCATGATGTTAGCTAAAAACTGCTGGATGATGCATTTTTTTCAAAACAGTGGGGTTGAGGTAATTCGTGCCAAGGGGCCTGGGTTAAGTTGTGCCAGTGGCACAACTCACCCCAACTTATGAATACTTTAAAAATATTATTTTATTGTAATTGTAGATTGTATTTTTACAGTTTTTCACTGTGACATTCT
>VVHJ01064238.1:0-14034 GCA_015107715.1 Tylochromis polylepis
ACACACACACACACCCACACACACGCACACACACACACACACACACACACACACACACACACACACACACACACACACACATATAAATATATATACTCTAGATTTAAAAAACAAACATATTTTTCAAATTAAGTACATAAAATGTGAAGGTGTCAGTTTCTGTATCTGCTACAATCACAGTCCCTGTGTGTTATGCCTCTGAAAGGTAGTCAAAAGTCCCTTTCAAATCATTCAAAACAACTTGAAGCGTTATTCTTTAGTGTGTTTCTGTGTCAATTTTCGGTGCTGGCGACAGAGAGAAGGGGGGAGATACAACAAAATGAGAAAACATGATAGGATCACAGAGAGGAAGAGGTAAAAAATAAAATAAAATCTGTGAACAGTGTATGCATGTGTGTGTGTGGGGGGGTTAGCTACCTGAATATTCTAAGAGCTGTCAGAAGGAAAACCGATTTAGGTGTAGATTTGTAGACTCAACCTGTGGGTTATAGCAGAGCACATCTGTGTTTACTGTGTCAAACAAACTCAATACCCTATAGGTGTGAAACTATTAAAGGCAGTGAGAATGAAAGGAAGTAAATGTTCACTGGCTTCTTCTCCTCCTTTATTCTGATCCTTTATATTTACCAGCTGTCTACCCAAAAGGTTATCGCTAGCCATTACCATTCAGCCCCGCTGAGGTCTGGCCATCGATACCCAACGGCACAGTGTAAATGTCAAAATATGGATGGCTCAGTGGCTGTTCTGGCCATAAAAATGAGAAGCTGCTCAAACATGCCTGCCTAAGGGAACATCTCTTGGTTACAACCATCTCTGCAGGGTTTAAAGCCCAGGCTGGTACTACCAGAGGAAACAAGAATTCAAACCACTGTTTTGTTTGGTTAAAAAAAACTATTCTGTGTTCAAGACGTGGTTCATATGTCGCTTAACATCATTTCAGTGTAAACAAAACTTTAATTAGAATTCTTAATGTTTCCATATTTGAACAATAAAAAGATTAATCTGGGTCTTAGAATAGGGTACTCAATGCAGGCATAGGTGAAATAATGACAATGTCAAACTAATGGCAGTAGAGCTTCAGCACACATGAGTCACAAGATTCTTTTTTGTGTGGGACTACTTTTTCCTCACAGAACACTGATCAGAAGTCAGTGAGCAGTGTTTTCCTGGTGGCCCTCAAACAGGCTCCTCGGCCTACTGACTTGTTGAACGTTGGAGTCGGGGTCTGTCCTTTGTTGGTTTACAATGAATTAACAGTTAGTGGGAAGATTTAATTTCCCTTACAGTGGGCTACAAAGCTGTTGTCACCTCTGTTACTCAGTTGCATGCTCTGCTCCATCACTCACACACAAAATTCTTGGAGGGTGAAAAGGCATCCCAAAGCAGTGTTATCACTAATAAGGAAATTGAATAAGAATTGGTCTGACGAGCAGAATCGACATCGGCATTAGCATAAATAACATTTGATAAATATTCATCCCTACTGTGGGATATTACTAGAGAGCTAGAAATGCACATGCATGTTAACATAAACGCATCTAGTAACCAAGAAAAACAGGGCATTGGTATTGTAATGAAGGCGGAAGGCCTGGACTTTGAAAGGTGGAAATTTCCCGAGAGGGATAGCACTGGTTGAATCCAATTTCCCTCTAGATTAACCGACCGTTCACACAAATTATAATTCAAGGAGACTGATGTGATTAAGAAGAGCTTATTCTTTCTTGTATGGCAGTTTAACCAAGACCATCAACAACAAGTAAGGACAAAAGTGGCTCGTGCTGACATTACAAATTGTTTGTCCATAAGTCAACTGTAGATTTTTATTACAGCAAATTGCCCCATGAATCAAGAAATGACAGAAGACAGTGAGACAGGGTACAGAGAAAAAAACCCAAACTAACTATCAAACTATCAGCACACATATGTCACAGTTAGTTCTAAAAGTATTTGGATAATGGTACAATATTTTGTAATTTAGCTCCACCACAGTGGATTTTGAATCAAACAATACAGATGTTAAAGTGAAGATGTTCAGCTGTTTAAAAATTTCACAAATTTTATGCATAACACCCCATTTTCAAAGGTGCAAATGTCAGTGGACAAACTAACATACTTTTTTAATATAAGGATCACTTTTAATACGTGAATGAAAATCCTTTGCAATGACTGCCCATGGAAAAAAGCAGTATTTCTTCCTCTGAGTTGCTCTGCCAGCGATTTACTGCAGACACCTTCTGTTGCTGATTGCTTGTTGTTTGCTACGCTTTCAGCTTTGTATTGTAACTGGAAAACATGCTCTCTACTGGGTTGAGATCAGTTGACTGATCTGGCCATTGAAGAATATTCCCTTCCTCTCTCTTGATAAACTCTAGGGCTGCTTTTGCAGTATGCTTTAGTTCATTATCCATTTTCACTGGGAAGCATCTGCAGCATTTGGCTGAATCCGAGCGAAAGGTGCAGCTCTGTACTCCCCACAACAATGATGTGGTGTCCACTAAGGTCTTCCAGTTAGGTAGACTTTAGGTATTGCTGAGCTGGCCAGTGAATTCCTTAATTTTAAAAATATGACAGAATATATTGTAATATATAAGAATATATTGTTGATTTGTTCTAAGGTCTCTGACAGATTTGTTGTGGTTTTTCAGCACAATGTTGGCACTCTGTCACTTGTATCAGTTTATCTTTGGGCCTCATATTAAGAGTTCCAGTGGAAAGCTATTTCAAGCAACTCCAGATGCTAAATGTGTCATGAAATAAGGAGGAAATACACCACATTGTCCAATTAATTTTGAGGCACTGCCATTGTCCAAATACTTACGGCTCCATCTGCATGTGTGATCTGGATCTGGTCATACTTGAGGTGCTAACAAACCCAACATGTATTACTTTTAAATCAGCATCTTTGTGAGGACAGCTGTATCAAACTGTACAGCAAACAGCGAATGTAATGTAGCGTGGTTTTTGTAGCCCAGCTAGAAAAAAAGAGCAGTGGAAAGTAATTTTTGGTGTGTATGATGTAAACAATTTAGTCATGTCTTTTTGTTTAAATGAAGATGTGGACAAATAAGATGATTTGTTGTTATGTAACTTGGCCAATCAGCAATGAGCTCCCAGCGACCCTTGCTGTTGACCTTGATCACATGATTTTCTGCAGTCGCCGTTGCATTCATGTTCATACAACGCCGTGTGCTTGGCAAACTGATGTTACCCAAGCCGAATTGCTGGGAGTTGCAAGCGACTCTGCCGCAATTGTTTGTTGTTCAGAATTTCACCCTGTTCATTAGTTAGCTTATTTTTTCATCTGGTAAACTGATGACTCGACAGACGAACCCAGTCTGAAGCAAGCCTCCATTGACGAGTAGTGATTCCACAGTTCCAGTTAACTAGATGGCGAGCCAACCCAAGAGTGGATAAGATTTCTGAGGTTTCATTGAAGCTAGAGCTTCGTTCCCATCGCATGGTGGGACAGATACCTGCAGGACTTCAAACTTTCCTTCTTCACCGGAGTGTGGTAGGACAAAATAAATTAAGCAAACACAGACCGGGCCCCAACGATCTCTCAGTTATCAGACATTCATTCATACATTTGATTCAGAGACAAACTGTATGCACAAACTTTATTTTAGTTTGTTATTTTGGGGGAAATATTTTGCATTTTATTTTATTGTATTAATTACATTTATTTGCAGCTGCTGTGTGTCAAATATACCATTTTGTGCACTATTACTCTGGTGTGGTCATTATTGATGTTTATACCTTGGGCTCCTGCCGATCCTAGATTCTCTGATATTGGCCTAGTGAGAGTTTGGTTATTCTTGTTAATAAACCGTAAGTAGGGTTACATTTGCATCATGCAAGTTGCTGTTACTTTCTGTAGTAACAGTAAGCGATCAAGGTGCAGTAAGTGAAAGCGAGCACCCCGTCATGGTTTCAATTTCATTTTAGCAAAGAGTCATAAAGACAGCGATAAAAAATTCAATTAAAGGAAAAATAAATAAAGGTGATTCAACCTCTTGTGCAATACGACCTAATGGACACCTTTGTTTGTGTGATCAAATTCCAGGTCAATATACACACTTCAAATTATATAATGAAAACCAGTCTCATGGACATGTAATTGCTGTTTATTGCCTGCTGTAAAACAAAGGCCTTAGAACAGTGTACACAAACCAAACCGGTCACTATTATTTAAGTCAGTAGTATCAACTGGAAAGAATTCAGGCTGAAAGCTAGACATGGATGGATATGTCTGTGCAGTTGCTTAGAGGATATATACGGGACATTTAGGTAAACAAAACAAACAGCAAAGAAAAGAAAGCTATGCTGAAGTTCCACATCCAGGCACACCGACGCCCTTCTGAAGGCAAGCAGTGACCCCGCACTTTAGAGAGATCTTTCATATTTGTTTTGCTTTTTTGTCACCCTTTTGTATCTCTCTGTCTATCTCTATTTTCTTTCTCGCTCCTTCTCTTACTCACACCTACAAAGAATTTACATCTTACATCTGCGCTCATGCACAAAAAAATTCCTGCTCCTAATTACCAAGCAATTTATTTACAACAAAGGAGAATACTCTCATTTGCATAATAATGACAAAGGGACTCTCAAAAGAGTTTGCTTTAAACAGTTTGTTGAAGGAGCCAAGACAGCAAGTTAAAAAAAAAGAAACCAGTTAGAACCAATACACATGCACAGTACCATTACATTCTTTAACTTGCTAAAACCACTAAAATAACATGGAGGCAGTGTATAATACTGTGCTCAATAAAGTGGACTTCTGTGTCTAAAGAGGTATAAGTCAGCCTTAACAAGCCTTCATTTTGGATTTCATTAAGTGCCCTTAATGTCTAATAGATCAGAATCATATTCCTGATGAGTCCCAGCTCATATTTAATAAGCAGTATATGTCAAATACCACATAATTAAGACTGTAATGTAAACTGTAAATTGTGTAACTACCCTTCTTAGACAGTAATTTCAGCCTCACTTGTTAAGGCCTTCCTGCAAAGAATGGACAAATATGTGCAATCAAAAACACATAGTAATTTCTCCATATTGGTGCAATATGCAGCTGATTAGAGTAAACTGTAAAAAGTGTGACTGTATTTTTGTTTGTTTGTTTAAATGTTAATAGTGCAATAAAACAAAGAAAACTGAGCCTCTGTCCTTGTCGGTTATATTGTCCAGTTGTCGTAGACTGAGCCAGGCATCACAGAGAAACCTGTGTGCTGTAAGTTACTATCTAATCTTAAGTAACATAAGTAATATTTTAAATACATAAAATATATAATCTATAAAAAATAGCTCTATAGCACTTTATTTAACAAAAGCAAAGGTTTTAAAAAAATAAATACAGGAAGTATACTGTAAAATAATACCATTAAATATTGTTAAGTACTAGCAATGTGAGCCAATTAAAGAAGAAATGTTGGCACAGCATAGGAACAGTATTGGAACAGTATAGTTCTTCGCTGATGACCCAGTGTTTATGTTTTGATTATTTATATTCTTTTGTTTCGGTTAAATTTTTATTATATTTTCTGGAGTTTTCTAGTTCTGTGATTTTGTCTTTATGCCTCCCCTGTGTTTCACGTCCCTTGTCTAGTTCCTGTCTGGCGTCTCCCGTGTCAGCCGTGTCCCCTTGTCAAGTCTGCATCTTTGTGAATTGTCGTGCTTCCTGTTTTACTTTGAAGGTCCGTTTTGCTTGCCCCTGGTCTCGTCTGTTTAATTAGTGTCAGCTGTGTTTCCCTCCTAGTCCTCATTCCCTCGTTCCCCCCTTGTATTTTTTTGTCTGTTTTCCTCTGTTCGGTGTTGGGATCTCCCTCATCCCTCGCTGTGTGCTACGTTTTCTTGTCTACCTGTTTAATTTAATGTATTTCTCCAGTTTAGTTTGTATTTGCTACCAGCAATAAAGCTGAGTGTTTTTGAGTTTATCTTTGTCTCCTGGAGTCTGCAATTGGGGTCCTTTCCACCAGCTGCACACGGCAAACCTGACATCGCCACCAGCAAAAGGCACTGTGGGGATCAAATGCAATGTGTGTTGGGCAGAATCAAGGGTAGAGGGCCTGGTGGTCCAATCGCCGGATGTTGAAATTAGGTCTTTGGACATGGAATGTAACTTCTCTGGTGAGGAAGGCGCCTGAGGTAATGCGTGAGGTTGATAAATACCAGCTAGATCGAGGTGATATCGAGCCAGATAGATGCTCTGGAGCACTGCACCTGCCCACTGTGGTGAAAAGAGAGCTGAGAGTAAAACCAACACTGTTGTCTTACCATTTTATCTCTGTTCCTATTCTCGCCTGTGGTCAGGAGCTCTGGGTCGTGACCAAAAGAACAAGATTGCAGATACAAGTAGCAAAAATGAGCCTTCACTTCAGGGTGTCTCTCTCTTAGTGATCAGGTGAGGAGTCCAGTCATCTGGGAGGTATTCAGAGCACAGACACTACTCCCCCACATCAAAAGCGGCCAGAGGTGGTTTGGGCTTCTAACATGGATGCTATCTGGGTGCCTCCTTGGTGATGTGTTACAGACTACTGGGAGAAGCCCCACAGAAAGACATGAAAATCTATACCTCTTCAACCACTGTATCTTTTTTACAAGTTAGTAAAATTGCAGAGTAAAGCATGCAGAGCTGGCATGTTTGAAATCTCAGACTTCCTATAACATATACCCATGGTACGCTTGAGTGTTTTTCACTATCTTGCCTCACCTCTCCATGCTCTGCTCCGTTCGTTTTAATACCACAGGTTTCCACGAAGAAGAAGTTCAAGTTTCCACCGCTGAAGACAGAAACAGGGCTGGGATACATTTCAGTGTATGTAAAATGAAGGAAGACAGAGACTTCAGTAGAAGTCATGTTTGGAATTATTACACTGGGCCCACAAATTGCTCAGGGTCTAACTTTCAGTAAGTGACAGGACATTGTGGTCGATTAGAGAGCAATTACATACCGGTAAGAAACTGTCCAGTTCTTTTCTGTTTTTTACAGTAAATAATGAATATATATATGTATATATAGAATTTCTCCACCATTTTTCATTCTCATTTTCATTTTCATTCTCATACATCATTCAACTGCTTTTTAATTCACCCCCCCCACCTCTGTTTACCCTTTCCTTTTCTCTTCTTTGCTTTAGTGTCTTTTTATTGAAATCTCACTGCCTATGTCATAATCTCTCAATCAGCCGCTTCCTTTTTCACTTCCACCTTAGTCAACTGATTACACTGGTATAAAAGTCTAAGAGCAATATTGGTTAGCAGGATGATGATGTATATTCTAGGACAACCTCTCTCCATCTACCAGGTGAAGGAGTGGACTGAGGGGATGAGATGTGCTGAGCCTGGTGCAAGCTGAAGGTGAAAGCCAGTCATCCTGAACTGTACAATTAAATCAGAACAGCAGCATGAATGGGCCGCTCCCCTGGAGGGCAAGAGATAAAGAAGGGTGGCCGCTCCGCTGAGGAAAAAAAGACTTCATGGTTATGGAGGTCTTACTAAATCACAGAGAAGCAGACAGTCTCACTGCTTGACAGGCCCACCCTTCACTCACCTTTAGCAGTCCCACCGTTGCTTCACCTGTCACAAAACTTTGATGAAACAATTCTCCAAAAGAATATCTCACCGTGTACAAAACAAGAGCCAAACAGCTTTGGCCATAAACTAAGCAAGTTGTGTGATGAAAAGGTGTAAGAAAGTATAGGCTTAGCAAATAGAACAGCAGAACTGACATTTGAGACCAAAATGACTCGGCTGCTTTTTTGTTGTTTTGTTTACCCCTTGATTATACTCCGTTATGGACACAGACAGGTGTTGACACTACGGCACATTATACTTTTTTAAAGTTTGCTTGAAGTCTGCTGCTGAGCGCACGTGATGTTGATGCCTTGTAATGTAAAGGCTCCACTGAGGGCTCGTACATGGTTTTCAGCCTGAGCCTTCACTTTGATATAAACTTTTTTTTGTCCTGTCGTTTCTGGTCAGTCCCAATGAAAATGTGTGCTACCATCGTTAAATCATACATCACAGATGATGTTGTCAATGGTATAACTGTACTTTGAGTAGTGATAGGGAGAACAACAGCACTGAGAAATGTGAATACTTACCGATACACTTGATGTAAGTATATCAGTCTAAGAGGTTTACGCTGATGAAAACCGAGTATTTACAATATATTATAAATAAAAATCACAGAGTCATCTCATTAGTGATGGTCCTTTAGTTTGTGTTAATCTGTTCTCTCGTCTTGGCCTCACTCATTGCTCCAGCATCGCCTCCTCTCTAACTTGACCCCAACTCAAGAGGAAAAATTCATCCAATTCAAACATCTGTGAAATTGGGTTGGAAATGAGCTTGCTGTGCTGAACGAGGTGAGGTAAAAATCAACGTGGCATTGAGCAGCGTGTTTGATAGGGCTTAACGATTGCCCGGTCATTTGCAACCCAGCACTTTGGAGAGCTGCGGTATAGCAATTCTTACAGGTGAAGAAAAAAACAAAACTGTTACTCATTACAAAAAGGCCATGCGGTAATGCATAATCACCCTTGACATTAAAGTTTGCCTATTAGTAACCAGTCTGCTGTTCAACTGAGAAGTGTTTGCACAAGAGTTGCATTTTTCAAATGGAATCTCTTCATGGATGGATAGTATGAAGTGACCTGTAACGTCTCTAGGTAAAAAAAATTATGGTGCTTTGCAATTCAATCTGCATTCTAATGTTTCTGCTCTCCTCCTCAAGCTCACATTTTAATCACAAAAATAATCAATAATAAGAAAAAAAACCAGCCCGGAAATCCTGTTGTCTTTTGCCCTATCAGCCATCACTGTTTCCCCATTTTCAGTAGCATTGCTTTTTATGTTCTGCTTGTTCCCAGAACGCACCAGGAGGTTTCCATTACCCCATTAAGCCTTGGTGGAGAGATAAGGCAGTGAACAAGCTCTCAAAAACACACACACAGGCTACAGGCTCTCCCCATGGAGGCCCTGCTGTTGTCAGGACGAGCATAAACATACACATTTGGCCTCTCCTGTCTCTTTCTCTCAATGTGTGTGTGTGTGTGTGTGTCATCCCGTGCCGTCATGTGTGGTCTCTCTTTCTCTAATTCCAGAGCTGTTGTTTATCTTTTTTTTTATTGCTCCTCCTGTTGCCATGCTCTTAAGTTCTGTTTAGGTTCACACAGAAGCATCTTGAAGAGAACTTGCTTTAACTATTACCTGGCGCATGCAATCTATGTAGCAAATAATATTTCCTATTCCTATACACTGTTACACTGTAAATTAAGGTCCAACACTTTGCTTATTTTTTCAGTGTGAAATCTGTGAAATCATAAACACAATATTAAGTGTCAGTGTTTTGGCAGTTTTTACCATTTATGAGAACAATTTGCAGCAAAGCAAAACAGACCACTGTCTTGTTTTTATGGCAGAACTGAAACTGGAGGAAAGTGTGTATATTTTAGATCTTGGCATACGTCTACATTTCAAAACGACAGCTACAATGCAGCAAAAATTAGATCACACTCTTCGGCTATTGCCTATATCACAGGGAACTACTGATGAAACCAGTTGACAGAATTGAAGAAGTTTTGTGTTTTATATTAGAAAAGACACGGTAGTCCATTTAGACTGTCAGAAAGGACAGCTTTAGTGGAATGTGGCAAACAAAAGACCCCACTATTGAAGCGATAACAGCTTCCAGTCCTTTTTTTTCCAGTTTTATGGCCTAATTATCTTGACCAGTAGTGCACAGGTAAATGCAAAGCTGTTGAAATTATGAAGAATATAAGCAATCAGAAGATAAATGTGCACTATGCAACTTTTTAATGTATTAGACTGTCTGAGGTACAGTATATTATGTAACAATATACTGCCTTGAGTGGATAAGATTGACTATTTCATCCAAATGCACAGTGTGGATCTCTCTCTCTCATATATATATATATATATATATATATATATATAGTAAGATAAAGACCCTACAATAATGCAGAGAAAACCCGATAATCAAGTGAGCCCCTTTCAGCAAGCACTTGGCGATAGTGGGAAGGAAAAACTCCCTTTTAACAGGAAGAAATCTCCAGCAGAACCAGGCTCAGGGAGGAGTAGCCCTCTGAAATGACCGGCTGGGGGTGAGGACAGAAAGACAGGACAAAACACAGACTGTGGAAGAGAGCCAGAGATTAGTAACAACTAATGATTGACAAAGTGGTGCATAAACACATAGTGAGTGAAAAAGATGAGGGAAGTTTTAACAAAATATACGACATATGGTATACATGACAGTGCTATATAACTGCATGACAGCCTCAACTGCATGTATGTCTCATCGACTTATTCAATTTAGAAGAAAAAACAGACAAAGTTCAAAGACAAAGGACATTTTTGGAATAATACTATAGCAGCCATTTAACAGTCTTTTCAAGTCTTTGAGCAAAAGAATACAGGGAATTAACTACACACTACACTCAAATTAATGTTTCAATAAAACTGCAAAATCACATGACACAACAGACACATTTAGTGTAGGGAAGTAGAATTCAAATGACAGAGACAGAGCATTTATCAGCATGGCATCCCTTCAGGCAATTTGCTTGTGTGTTTTTGTACGCGTCTATGTTTGTATGTTTAAGTTAGGCCCCCATGGCTGTTCAAAGATGTGTGTGTGTGTGACTGCATCTGTGTGGATCCCCATGGTGACTCATGGTGATAAGTGGCAGTGGGCTGCTGAGGGGCACAAATGGATGGCAAGATATGCTCCTAGGCAGGAGGAGTAGAGGAGATAGATGGTGGTAAATGTCAGAGCACAGAGGAAGATGGACATTAACTAAAGGAAGGCCTCATCATTAAGCCCTTAAATGTGTGCGGGTGGGAACTTAAGAGAAGGATAAACCAGCATTAAGGGGTGGGGGACTGGAGGAGAGATTGTAAAACAACACCAAAAGTTTCTCCAAATGAGTGGCAGAGTAAAACATTTTTTCCTGGTCATGATGAAAACTCAGAAGAGTGCAATTAAGGAGAAGAACACTGAAGGGGAAGGGCTAGCTATGGGGAGATGAGAAAGGACATGATAAGCGCTATTGGTGAGAGACCCAAAGGAGTCAATATATACAGCAATTCACCAAATACCCAACTGATTCAATTATAGAGAACCATTACTGGAAGTAGTCACGCCTGAGGTGAGCAATATAAATTTCAGAAGCCGCCAGACCTCACAGTAAGATGTGAAGAGACTGAAGGTGCCCTGCGGTTGGCAGCTGAGATATATAGCTGGGTAGGTGAAGTTGAATTTAAAGTTAGGAGAGGAAATACGGTGCCCCAGCAAGCACATTTCCTCTTCCTGGATGTGTTACGTCCCTGTGTAAATTACTGAGAGGAGTACTACTGCTGGCAAGGTTGAGGATTCAATTCCAGCAGGGCCATCATTTACCAGAAATATTTGATATATGTATATTTAAGCATTTTCTCATATTGGCTCCACTTGCCAAATGACATTTCATTCCAGTGGGTTTTCCCAAAACAGGCATAATGAGATCATTTCAAGGAGGACTCCGCTGACAGCAGCCTTTCAGGTTCAAAAGCGCCATGTCTAAAATGCAATTTCAGCATACTCACAGTTCAAACATTCTTGGAAATGTGAGAAAAACTCATCAGAGGTTGTAAAGCAGGGTATGCTGGAGGTAATTTTAGTAAAAAGGAGGCAGAAGGTGACTGTTTTATAATAGAGGCTAGAGGCACTAACAGCTAGAGGCTAAAAGCTTTCCATCATTCTAAAATGTGCACATAAACTACAGTCCTATGGGGGAAAAAAGAGAACAAATGAACTGCATAGAGTGATGTGAAAAATTTGTGCATCCTCACTACTTCCATAGAATTAAAGAAGGTAAGTAGAACCCAGAAACTGCTAATCAAATGCATTTGATTAATTGATTAGCAGTGACTGTGAGCACCTCTATAAAAGCAGACATTTTGGCAGTTTGCTGCTCTGGAGCATTCAGATTGTGGCATTCCTAACACAATCCCACAATCTTCAGGTCTATGAAATGTTCATGACATTAGAATTAAAAACAAAAAACCTGAACAAGTATGGATGGTTTGAACGGGCTACCAGGAGAAAGCATATTCTGTTTGACATGGCAGCATGACTTAGATTTGCAAAGTTCCATCTGAACAAACTATGACCTCTGGAACAATGTCCTTTAGACACATGAGACCAAAGACATCTAGTTATGATGCACAGTGCCAAATCTGTTGAAAAACCAAGCACAGTACATCAGCACGAACAACTCACTCCAAATGTCAAGCAAGGTGATGGAAGGGTCCTATGGGCTTGTCCATAGGACCATGAACTCCCCTCTATACCAAAGTGTTCCAGAGTCAAATGTGAGGCCATGCAACATGCAACAAGACAATGATACCAAGCACACCAGAAAATCTGCAATAGAATGGCTGAAAAAAGAAAAGAATAAAAGTGTTGGACAGGCCCCATCCAAGTCCAAACCTCAACCCAATTGAAATTCTGTGGAAGGATGTTAAGAGAGCTGTGCATAAACAAATGCCTAGAAACCTCAATGAACTGATGCAATAACAAAGAGTTGTCCTAAATTCCTCTGGAACAATGTGAAATACAGCAAAATACTGCTGCTAAAACTGGTACTTAGTTTTTACAGGACTGTCTTGATGCATGCTTAGTCACTGAGGTAAGGAAATCCCAGAAAGCTGATTCTGTTCACCTGTGGGAGAAACATATCGTCAAGACTGAAGAAGTTATGTGGCTCATGAACAGATTCAGCTTTCTAGGACTGCACAGTTTTTTTATTTTTCCACATGACTCTATATAAAGTTTGTACTAAACTAAAACCCCTGGTAATCAAACAAAAGAACATTCTAGGTCCATGTAACTGTGAAATTTAGCTTTCAAATGATTGCTCTACATGGTTTTGTTTTATTTATCCAGATGGCTTAAAGGAGCTAAAGTCTGCATTCCTAGACATGTATAGGAAGTTACAAAAGTTAAAAAAAGAAGAAGAAGAATAGGTAGCAGGTTTCTGTGACTGTTGTTGGCTAATCTCAGCAGAGTGAGGCGATGGTCCTCTGTCACAGAAGTGTCACACTTTAGCTGCACACTGATTAACTGATGGATGACTGAGGAGATGGAGCTGACTGATACAGATGAGAGGTGTAATGGCTCTGACCGCGAGCCTGGAAAGCCAGCCAACAAAGACAATATAAGATCCTGGTGGATGCAGTTTTCAAGATTACAGTCACAAACAGATGATATCACTTATTGTTTGGAAGTTTTTCACATTATGGCACAAGAAGCTTCAAAAAAACATCACAGCTACATGTCAAAATTGTACGACGGTCTGCAGACCTGCAAAATACTCTCATGCCCTGCATTCATACGCTTCTCTTGGCAAATTCTGAGGCAATATGGACCTTATACCACATTATACATGCTTCCCCTAGGCAGTATCATTAGAAGACGTAGTATACATTTTCACTGCTATGCAGATGACACCCAGCTCTATCTGTCCATGAAGCCAGATAACACACACCATTTAGTTAAACTGCAGGAATGTCTTAAAGACATAATGACGTGGATGGCCGCTAACTTTCTGCTTCTTAATTCAGATAAAACTGAGGTTATTTTACTCGGCCCTGAAAATCTTAGAACTATGGTATCTAACAAGATTTTTACTCTGGATGGCAGTGGCACGCCGCCGGCAGGAAGAACTGCAGGACCGGACCGAGCGGCACATGCAGGTGATAGAGGGCCTGGTGGCTCAGATCCGGTCCTGGCCGGCACCGCCGCCGCCCCCACCGGCGTCCCCCGGCAGCGTGGGAGTGGAGGAGGTGCGGATTGCTGCGGCGCCCATGCCGGCCCCCAGGACGCAACCTGCCGCCGTGCCCACCCCTACACCTCGGGTGGGAGCGGCAGCGGTGCCGTCCAGGACCGGATCTGAGCCACCAGGCCCTCTATCACCTGCATGTGCCGCTCGGTCCGGTCCTGCAGTTCTTCCTGCCGGCGGCGTGCCACTG
>VVHJ01064239.1:0-18571 GCA_015107715.1 Tylochromis polylepis
GTGGTGTGAGTTAAAGAGAGCTGTCCGTGCTCAGAAGCCATCAAACCTGAATGAACTAGAGATGTTTTGTAAAGAGGAATGGTCCAAAATACCTTCAACCACAATCCAGACTCTCATTGGAACCTACAGGAAGCGTTTAGAGGCTGTAATTTCTGCAAAAGGCGGATCTACTAAATCTTGATTTCATGTCTTTTTTGTGGTGCCCAAATTTATGCACCTGCCTGATTTTGTTTAAACAATTATTGCACACTTTCTGTAAATCCAATAAACTTCATTTCACTTCTCAAATATCACTGTGTGTGTCTCCTATATGATATATTTAACTGACACTTTTTAACGTAACAACCAACGATTTGTACAGGAAAATAATGACTATTAACAAGGTTGCCCAAACTTTTGCATAACCACTGTATTGCTGTTGTTTGTGCTTTTTAAATGTTTATACATGTGTGATCCTTTATGGTGAAGGACACTGTACATTATGCAGGCCTAGTATCACTGGAGTCTTGTGACTTGCCTTGGTGGCTATCATTCTTGCCATGGCACCAGCTGCCCCCACTTCCTCCCCATGGCTTGCAAGTTGCCCTCCGTATGGAAGTGGTATCTTTCGCGCTTCATCATCAGTACGAGCCATCATGGTCACGCTGTCACACTGTCTCTCTTCCTTTCACTCTTCTCCACTGATCTATCTGTCTCTTTATCTGTATCTGTCTATCTGTTTATGTATCAGTCCTGTCATTTGTCTCTGAATATTTCCAACAATTTCTTATCTTTAGTCTCTCTCTTTGGCTCTCTTACTCTCTCTGTTACACTTACTGTCACTGTACTTCTGCTCACTCCCCACCCCCCACCCCCACTCTTTCAATGGTGCAATGGTGCCCACTGTGGTCCAATTGTGGTATTTACATGCAGTACAGAATTGTGATTTTCCACTCCTCAGAAGGATGTGCCACTTTTAGCATATCTAGCAGTGGAGTTTGGGATAATGCATGTTCTCGGTTACTTGTCAACACTGCATCAAAAAAAAAAGCCCAACATATTCACTTTTATCCCAGAATTACATAAAAATAGAAGTGACTAGCAATTTTTCCAAACTTTGATTTACACGTAGCAAGTAACGAATGACTTTATGCAAATCAGATTAGTAATATGTTGAAAACTAACGCACCGTGCAACATCTGTTATCCCAAACTGCAGCAGGATGTGTGGAGAATGGCAAGTTCTTTGTGGGAGCACACTGTGTGTTCTTTGTGGGATAAACATAAAGAATTAATGGCTTCTTGGAAAAATACAAATGGCAAAGCAGATTCAGAGGTCAAAGAGGCTGATGCCGTGTTTCTTTGGGTCACATTTCATTATTACAGTGAAGAGAGATGTAGCACGTCTCTCCTCTGGTTACACGTTGTGTTCAGACAGGTTTGTTCTGTGCATACTGGCCAGTCAGATAATGATGAATAGGAGATTGATTATTTAACATTTTCTCCTTTTTGTATAACTGTTTTTGCCATTAGGATTGCTAATGATCCGATATCCTTGCCTTCACCTGATTCATCTCCCATTTGTGGTGTAAATTGTGGATATTTATTCCTTAGCTCGGCCTTTAGCTGCTGTGTTGTGTGCATCGTGCTGTACAAAAACTCTGATGTTGCCTTTGTTTTTCTGCCTTTTTGTCCTAGAGAACGAGCAGGAACAGCATAAATAAATAAATCTGTATTTGAATAGCACTCAGCGAGATGGCTGAATATTTTATTGTGGACTTATTTCCTCTGAATGACAGAAACCTTAACTAACCTTACCTAATAAAGCAGCAAAAATTCAAATAATGGAATGCGTAAATGTCTGGAGATGCAAAATACTTCGCACTCTGTGCAAGAGGATCTGTAAATAAAAAGAAGCCTAGAAGATCATAGTACACAGATGGTGTAGATACAGAGATTTACCACACAGGAAAATAATGTTTCTACGTGGCAGTGACTGCACTGGGCAGTAATAACTTTATCCTCTGGAATATCATCCTTGGATTTTCTTTCTCCAGGTGGCCAGTTTATCTGTGACAAACAATTAGCCTGTCTGCATGATTTATTGAAACGGGAATCAGCCCACAGGCTAGGATTTTTGTATTGTATCTACTGTGAGTTGTTAACAGTGATTTATGAGAGTGCTTACCTCCGTCGATGGAAGACTCTCTGTCCCAGTCTCAGATATTAGATTTTTAGTCTATAGCAGTGCAGAATAAATGCAGAAGATTTACTTCAGAGGTCCCAAAAGTGTTTAAAAGCCTGTTTGTCAAATGTCAGCGCATGGCTAGATTTACCTGTAATTGGACGTAGACAAAACAGCCAATGGTGCTTTCTTTGTCGTGATTATGGCGGCGGTGTGGTGAGGTCAAAGGAACAACAGAGAGCTGCAGCGTAAAGGCGTATCAGATGCTTGTGTGTGGTTAAAGATTGTAAACATGAATGAAGCAGGTTCAATCAGAAATGTCAAGTGATTTTTCCATGAAGTCATACAAGTAAGCATGACTGCCCGATTCTCTCCCAGATCTCTTGTGTCAGTTGATTTTGATGGGATTTTGTAGGACGCAAGTTTCCATTTATTAATTCTGTATGTGTGTGTGTGTGTGTGCGTGTGTGTGTGTGTGTGTGTGTGTGTGTGCCTTTTATTCGTATTAACACCCATATGTGTGGGTGGAAATATGGATACAAATGTTACTTGTATGTCTGTGTGCATATGCATGTATTCTCATGATCATTTGTGTGTGTGTGTGTGTGTGCGCGCGCGCGCGTGTGTGTGTGTGTGTGCGCGCGCGCGCGCGCGTGCGTTTGCGTTTGCTTCATTTCCTTATCTATCTGCATGTGTTCCCATGCGTCCTGTGTTTTTTTTTCTAACAAAAAAAAAACACCAAACCCCACCAAAAGGGACTGCAGAACTCTGAAGAGAACGCCAGGATCTCCATCACCTTCTTCCGGCTGTTCCGCGTGATGAGGCTGGTGAAGCTGCTGTCTCGCGGGGAAGGGATTCGGACCCTGCTGTGGACCTTCATCAAATCCTTCCAAGTGAGGGGAGAACCGGACACAACATGCTAGAATAGGGGGGTTGGGTTTACACAGGTAGAAGTGGCAGGGGAAGAGTAATGTGGCCCTCTTTGCCCTTCCTTTAAGATCATAGCTCTGTTTACGTTTAGTTAAGTGCTGTTTTTTAAGAGATTTTAAAACACAGATTGTTGGATATATATACTTTTTTTTTTTAAATTTATACACTTATTTAAAGTCTGTAAATTAAATAAAAAATTAATTTCAGTTCTGAGACACATGTAGCTATAAATGCCCTTGTTCTTGTGTAAATCCAGCCTGGTAGAGTCTCACAAGCTACCTTTCCTTTCCTTGCCTTATCCCTCCTCATCCCCACCTCTTACTTGTGTAGAAGGTCAGGGAGATGTGTAAGAAAACGCAGTTTTAAAAAGAAGAGGGATGGTGTAAGGTAACGGAGAGGAGGTTTAGGAGTCTCACTGCAGAAGCAGAGAAAAGTTTGAAGTTTGAAAACAGGAAAAAACATCCAGTACCATAACGAGAAATCTTTTCCTCGTCTTTCCACCTCTCCTCTTTTCTTTTTTCTCCTTCTATCTTTATTACTGTCAAACACCCTGCACCCTACTACTAACCCCTGAGAGCTCACCATTCCCCGTAGGCGAATTAAGCTGTAGACAAGTTTTGTTTAACAAAGCACTCCACCAAAAAAGTGAAATCATTTGATAGAGAGTTGTGGGGAAATTAAAATCATCTGTTCTCTCTCTTGCGTTAGCTGAGACGGGCCACTTCATGTTGTACTACTGCAGTTTGAACCACAGGCTTAAAAATCAGCAGTCGATGTGGATATCATTTTGAACTATACATTAATATTTTGTACCCTTATAGAATTTATTTAATTTATGAACAGGCTTTAACTTTTTCATTTATTCATCATGACTTGGCCCTGTCCTCCTATGCACAGGAGTAATACTAGCCAGGAGCACAGTTCTGCACATTTGCTAACATGTCTCAATATAGAAAAAAATTATTCTGCCCTTGTTTGGTGCATGTGTTGTATGTTGGGACTGATCTCCTGGCTAAGTCCAGAGAACAGCTTGTATTTTGCTGAGGTTTTTCACTCTGAAGTCAGATGATTTGTCCTGGATTGTTTTTGGTGTTGTGCCACGCAGGACTGCAGATCCATTCACTTTCACAAGTTTGAACAATTTTTTAAAAAAAGAAAAAAATAGTGTGTGACTTTGAA
The DNA here is from genome assembly GCA_015107715.1 of Tylochromis polylepis. Classification (NCBI taxonomy): domain Eukaryota; kingdom Metazoa; phylum Chordata; class Actinopteri; order Cichliformes; family Cichlidae; genus Tylochromis; species Tylochromis polylepis. Next base: position 4,273 of record VVHJ01064239.1, read on the forward strand.
GATTAATTGGATAAATGAGATTTGAATGAAAATGAATGGACTCCAGCCCTGGTGTAGGATAAGCCTGCAGAAAACTTGCCACTGATGCGTCTCTCCTCTCTTCAGGCTCTGCCCTACGTAGCTCTGCTTATAGTGATGCTGTTCTTCATATACGCCGTCATTGGCATGCAGGTAAGCTGTCAGGTTGTCATCCCCTTGTTTCCCTCCCACTGTTATCTTCTCTCACTTTCTCTCCTTTAGCAAGCCTCCGTCCTGTGTCTGTCCCCCTGGAGTCTTGTCACTCAGAGTTCCTGTTTGGTCACATTGTTATTTTTCTCTCCCATTATCCTCCTCTCTCTGTTGCTGTTTAGTTACTGTTTGTCTTTGTCTCTCTGCTTCCTCTCTGTTTCACCTGGAAGTTGTTGTATAGTTTGTTTCACTGACGATGAGTGGGAGACACTTTGATATGATTTGCTGGGGGACATCTGGCCACTAACTGTGAACGACTTTCACTTGTCGATGCTGACATCATATGCTGTGTACTGTGACTACACCCTCCCCTCCTATACAGATGTTTGGTAAGATAGCACTGCGGGACTACACGCAGATCAACAGGAACAACAATTTCCAGACATTCCCTCAGGCGGTGCTGCTGCTCTTCAGGTAAGGGTGATTACTGTGCTTATTGATTTGGGCATTTGCTCTTCTTTACTCCCTCATCTTCTTTGTTATTCCAGTTTTCTCCTAAACTCTTTGTTTGTGTAACTGCTCCCATTTTAAATATTAACTTCTCTTATTCCTCCAAAACATTTTTTAAATGTTCCTATATTTGCTTCCTTTTACACTGAAACTTTGTACATAACTTATCACTGACGGTTTATTATAGCAGTGGCTTAATTTACATAGGAGATATGATGAGAAAGTGTTGAACTGCTCAGAAAGCAAACTTGCTGTAATTTGAATTTGGCCGTATACTCTTCAAGGTTGTCTCCTTGTGCAACGCTGCACTGCATTCACTGCTTATGCTATTATAAGATCTCTTCTTGGAAGGCCTATTCTGACCACTTGCATATGAATTCACTGTGTGCACGACTGTCAAAAAAAACCAACTACAAGTATGCTTCTGGTTGTATTTCTGGCATACTGCACAACCTTCGGGCTTGAATACGGGGTGCTTTTCAACTGAAGACCTTTTGGTCTATGGGTTGTAGTCAGAAACTTAACTCCCATTACTGACAATGATCTTCAACATAAAGATATTTTGAAACAGATATTGCTTGGTTTCTGTGCAAGTTTAAGGTCTATGATGAAGCTGCAAATGCACACGTGCAAGTGGTCAAATTTGCAACCAAAAAGCGATCTAGAAAAGCAAGGAGGTGGACATGCTGCGCTTCACAAGAGCCAAGATATCCCTGATCTCCATGATATAATGGCTGGATACTGCTTAAACACAATGGCTCCATATTGTAGTGGTTTACACATTTGATCACAAAAGGAGATTCAAATCCCTTTGGGGTGGTGCCAGAAAGGACACTTGACATTAAAAACTGCCAAATCAAATGTGCTGGGCTATATGGTAGCAGCCAAAAATAGCTTGATGTTGATTTACAACAAACACCCTGAAGGTTTTCTTCCTCTTTTCTGCTTGGTTGTGATGATGGTAAGATTCCATGAAGGGGGACAAAAACCACAGAACCTGAAAGGATGAATCACACATAATTTACTAGCATACATTCTTAAATCAGCAGACACCAAGTTTATTCTCATCAAGCTAAAAAGGTTTATGTCTATCCTTTCATATTCTGGATACACCCCTACATGGAACATATAATAGCACTGGGTCTCCATTAAGAGTGACAGTATACTTGGACACTTGATAAGCAGAGGAACTCTGAGATCATGCTAACAGTTTGTTATTAGTTTGTGAACAAACTACTCAAAACTGAATGGAAGAAATACATATCAAACCCCACCAAGGTGCTTATATATAGTCATATTTTATATGCTCAGATGTAATATGAACAAAGTCTAACATCTGTGTCTCTCTCTTTTTGTCTTTGTAATAATGTGCGTGTGTGTGTATCACTCCATGCTTGTATGCATGTATGCATACATGCGCACATGCATGCATTTGAATATGTGTGTATGTGTGCCTCTTTGTTTCTGTTGTGTGTTCTGCTGCACTTGCGTCGGCGTGCTTGCATATTTGCTTGGTTGTGTGCATGCATCCGTCTATCAGATGTGCAACAGGTGAGGCGTGGCAGGAGATCATGCTGGCGTGTTCACCCAATCGGCCGTGTGAAAAAGGATCAACCAATGAAAGCAGCGCGCCCAATGAGGACTGTGGCAGCCAGTTTGCCATCATTTATTTTGTCAGCTTCTACATGCTCTGTGCCTTCCTGGTGAGTACAGGCACAAATCTGTTTTTAATTAGTAAAAGGAGAGTATTTAATGTGATTGTCATAACCACAAATAGCAAATTAATATATTTCCAAATGTCCCAGAAAGATGACTTTGAAATTGTGTATTACATTTAATAGACTGTAGAGAAATCTAGTACATGATGATTGAAATGGCAGGTCTGTAATTGTTTAGCATTTGGTACGATAGAAACTTACGGATTCCTGATTTTTCCCAGATCATCAACTTGTTTGTGGCCGTGATCATGGACAACTTTGACTACCTGACGCGTGACTGGTCAATCCTGGGGCCACATCATCTTGACGAGTTCAAGAGGATCTGGGCTGAATATGACCCAGAAGCTAAGTACGTTTACAAAGCTATTTTACCCGTCTCTCATCTGTTTCAAACATGTATTCATGCATTTATTTTGGCTGTGTATTTTTACTGCTTGTAGTTTAGCTGACAGGAAAGCTTTCTGCTCAAAACTGCTCAGATTTTTCTTTAATTATGTTCAATTAGTTGAGCTAATCTGTCCATGTATCCTGTTTCTACTGCAAAAGTACTCCCTTGAGTACTCGCTATCCATGGTTGAGAATCACTGGTGTAGAGCATCTCTAAAATGCAACATATATGCTGGTTTTTAGGGGGAGAATAAAACATCTTGATGTGGTGACTCTGCTCAGAAGAATCCAGCCTCCCCTCGGCTTTGGAAAGCTCTGTCCACACAGGGTGGCTTGCAAGGTAAACACACTCACATGGTCACGCAAATTCCTAAACAAGGTCTGAAGGCTGCAGAGCTAGCAAAAATATATATAACAGCTCAAGTGCTGTCACTGCATGAGTTAAAAATCATCATGTTGTGTTGTATTAGAGTGGCGACATATGCACAGCTAATAACACCTTCCACAATGACTCAAAACACACGCTGACAACAAATCGTACCTGAGAAAATATCTAAAAAAAAAAATCTCTCTAAGGAAAGATTAGCGTCCTTAGAGTTGAACTGCTGTCTGCTTATTTTTTAACAAACTGTCAGCTGCCAGTATCTGTTGGCAGCTGTAAGGGAAATTCACTGTGTTAAAAAGGTTTTTTCATCTCATGTAGCGTCTGGTGTCGATGAACATGCCTCTGAACAGCGATGGAACAGTGATGTTCAACGCCACACTGTTTGCTTTGGTCAGAACTGCACTCAGGATAAAGACAGAAGGTAAAAGACATCTAGAGGGGCAATCACTAACACACAACTGTAAAGGCACAAGTCACACATGTACACAATGTTGGGCACATTATCATACTGGATAGCATAATGTGAAATTACGTGTATTCTTATTTTGCCCCTGTTTTGGTTTTTTTCACCTATTTTATAGAGGGGTTGTAATGTAACTAGTAACTAGTTTGAATCTACTATGTGTACTTTATACTGTGTGTTCAGGGAACCTGGAGCAGGCCAACGAGGAACTGAGGGCAATAGTGAAGAAGATATGGAAGAGAACCAGTATGAAGCTCTTGGATCAAGTAGTGCCCCCTGCTGGTGGTATGTATACCCTGCAGCACAGTTTCTTATGCACAAATATTTAAAAAGTGAATGTTTCCAATAGGCATTACGCAAAACCTGTGGTCAAAACCTTGGTTGCATCACTTGCAATGGCGTTTCTGAAAAATCTTGCAGCATGTTACTTTCATGCATTAATCTGTTTTAATTATGATGTTTTTTTGTTTCTGCAGATGACGAGGTAACAGTTGGGAAATTCTACGCCACCTTCCTCATCCAGGAATATTTCCGCAAGTTTAAGAAAAGGAAAGAACAAGGGCTGGTGGCCAAGGTGCCCCCCAAAACTGCACTCTCTCTGCAGGTATACAGACAAGTTTTGTTCACAGTAGAGCTAAACATTACAGAGGTAGATTTTTGACATTATAAATTTGCTCTTGGGTTACACCATGATATGTAAGCAGCACTTCTGTGTCTGTGTGTAGGCGGGCCTGCGGACATTGCACGACATTGGTCCGGAGATTAGGAGAGCCATCTCCGGAGACCTAAATGTGGAGGAGGAGCTGGATAAAGGTGTAAAGGAGCCTGTGTCAGCAGCATCTGAGGATGATATCTTCAGGGTAAAGGTTGGATACACACACCTTCACTCACTCTCCAGAGAGAGAGAAAAAGAGAGAGAGAGAGAGAGATGATCAACGCCAGCTTGAAGCCATATTATTGCATCATTCACATGAACATGCATTCTTGCATGTGCTTAGTCAAGCAGACATAATTTAAAAAGAGCCTCATGTTCCATCACATAGCTTGGCTACAAAATGCTGCACTCATTGAACTATATGTATGAATTCTGGGGGGTTTTGGGGTCCAGTGAAAATAAACTTTTAAAAAACGCAGCAGTATTTTATACACTAAAACTAATCACTAAACATATATTGAGCACTGCAACTATAAGCATTACACATTTACACATGCACACAGCTTCTTCTACAGTAAGAGGGTGAGTTAAGCTATCGGCCTTTCATTTTCACCACCATTTTTGTTCATTCATCTGTTTTTTTTTGGGGGGGGGGGCAAAAAAGGTGTCCTAGGTTCATAGAAAATTAAACTTCAGTGTCCAGTTAATTTTATTTTATCAATCTGCTTTCATTTACGAAAAATGTTCTGAAGTTTTTTGGCTTTTGATAAAAGCTCTTTGCTTTTATCAAAAAGCCACCTTCAAGCTCCATCGTTGCTGCAAGCAGTGAATGTGGCAGTAGTAGTTTTGAATTTTGGGGTGCGGCGCTATAAATTATTAAGATATTCTTCAACTTAACCTCCTTTTCTTTTCCCATCTTTCCATTTCTCTTCTTTCTTCTCACCTTTTTCTGTTCCTCCATCTCGTCTGTGTTCGCCCACACCACAGCGCACAGGAGGGTTGTTTGGCAATCATGTCAACTACTACAACCAGAGCGATGGCCGTGGGTCCTTCCCGCAGTCTTTCACTACCCAGCGGCCCTTGCACATCAGCCAGAAAGGCTCACCTTGTGAAGGCGAGAGCCCATCTCATGAGAAGCTCATGGATTCAACTACTTTCACCCCTTCCTCTTACTCCTCATCAGACTCTAACGCCAACATCAACAACGCCAACAACACTGGCATGGCTGGGGTGGCAACCCAGGGCATCAGCCGGTTCCCGAGCCCGTCTATAAGCACTGTGGATGGGCACACTGGGCAGCCACTCACCCCCATCCTGCTGCCAAGATCTGCGTGGTGCTTTCCTCCAAAGAGGTGAGTGCAGGCTCAACAGCAGCTTCCATTTACGCCTCAGAATTATTTCCTTGTGTTGTTTTGAACTTTTCTGCTTCTTTCCTACTTTATGTGCTCCTTGATTGTGTTATGAATAATTTGCTTTCCTCTTCCATTTCCCAGGCATTAGTACAAATATTTAACTACCTTGTTTTAACATAATTAACAAAAAAGATGTCTGTATAGACATAAATGATTCAGCTGTTTGTTTCTTTTTACTACTTGCTTTCTTTCCCTGTCTTTTGTTTCTGGTGGCGAGCAGGACGTGTTTTTATGACAGCCTCATGCGGTATGTTGCCAGGGGATAGAGAGAGCGAGAGAGAGAGAAAGAGAGAGAGTGTGTGTGTGTGTCTGTAATCTCATAATGGCATATAAAATAACATAGCTGTCAGGGTGCTATAGTAATACTTGTTGCTATGCACACAGTGCTTTATTTTGCAATAGCAAAAACCAGGCTACATGCTGCTACTATAAAAATCAGCTACCAAAGCCATAGATAGACTGTTTGGTTCGATGTGGCCAAACGTTTCCTATCAAGGCTTCTCTGATTGCTGGGTTTTGTTTTTTTTGGGGGGGGATAATATGACAGATCTGGGTTAGACATTGTGTCATTCATCTGTATAGAAACATGCAAACATCTGAAAGCTCATACTTGTTCGCTAATTTTAGTGTAAATGTGGAAATGTATGCTCTGCACTCACTGCCACTTTAATAGGTACACTTTGCTAGTATCAGGTTGGACCCAGTTTTGTTTTCAAAGCTGCCTTTTGACACAATGGCATCACAAAGCTGTTGTAGATTTCTTGGCTGCACATCCATGATGTGAATCTTGCCTTTCACCACATGCTGAAGGTGCTCTATTGGACTGAGACCCTTTCTTAGATGTCTGCTGCTGTGATGGCTGGACTAAGATCTGGTTGGTGGCTTTGGAGGCCATTTGTGTACATAGAACTCATTGTCAAGAAACTAGTTTGGGATGATTTGAGTTTCATGACATGATGTAAAGGGACTGATTCTTATATAGCTGTATTTGAGTACTCAAAGCATTTTATGCAACATACTTCATTTACCAGTTCACAGCCATTCATTAAAGCACTTTTTCTACACCAGAGTGATTTCTGTCTAAGATTCACACACATTCTTACTCCGATGGATGCATCAGGAGCAAATTGGGGTTCATTATCTTGCCCCAAGAATACTTGTATGACATGTAGACTGGAGCAGCCAGTGATCGAACCACCAAACCTTCCGATTAGTAGATGACCTGCTCAACCGAGCTACAGCCACCCTAAATGATGTGTTATCCAGGTGGAAGCAGCCATCAGAAGGTGGGCACACTGTGAACATAAAGGCATGGACATAGTTAGCAGCAATACTCAAGCTGGCCGTCGTGTTAAAACGATGGTCAGTTGGTACAAAGGGGCCCAAAGCATCACTGTCACCACCTGTACTATTGATGCAGGGTGGATCCATTCTTTCATTTTGTTTAGGACAAATTCTGACCACCTTATCTGATTGTCACAGCAGCATTTTTCAAAGATCATTTTTCATCATGAGCTTGAGCTTGTGTAAACTGTCGCCTCATTTTCCTGTTCTTAGCTAACAGGAATGCCACTTTCTTTGATCTTTTGCTGCTGTAGCAGATGACTTCTGACATCAGAAAACTGCTGCTCAATGTATATTTTCTCTTTTTTTGAGTTTCTGAAACACTCAGACTAGCCTGTCTGGCACCAACAACTGTAGCATGTTCAGAGCCACTTAAATCACTTTTCTTTTGATCTTCAGCTGAATGTATTGAACATGTCTACGTGCCTAAATGCATTAAGTTGCTCCTGTGTGATCAGCCAAGTAGATATCTGCATTCATGAGCTGTTAAACAGGTTTACCTATCAAAGTGACCAGTGAGTGTGTATCCATGAAATTTGGTTTATATGTTTTGAAATTTGTGCTTTATTTGGTCCATGACAAGTTAAAATATAACGCCAAACTTTGCATTTATTTAGATTTTAGTGACTGAATGACTTTCTACTAGCATCCCTTTCAGATCAACTTTACATATTAAGTCACTGTATTGTTAAGGGTTTAAAAACAGCAGTCATCAATATGTATATCATTGCCTTTCATTGATTTATTTTGCCCACTTGTTGGCACGTTGAGCCGGCTTTACACTTCAGTCATGATTACTGATTGTGTGTGTGTGCTGACGTGTATGCCCACAGTTTTCCCTATTCACCAGGCCAACTCGGACAGTAATTAATCTAAAATAATGCACTCCAATACAAGCAAAGCAAAGTATAAGCTTTCTGATGGACTCTTCTCTTTGGATTTAATCAGTTCTGCAACAGGTTAACATCCACCAAGGCTTGGCCAAAATCATCAAGAAGTTAGGTCGCTGTTCTAACCCAGAGTTTGCCGTGGAACCGTTAGCTGATTAAAGGGACATCTGGCATTTTTAGGGGTTTTTTTTGTTTGTTTGTTTTTTCCGTTAGTTTGTTTTTCTTCACCACACTGTTGTTTTGGGGAGGTTTATGTGTTGCTGTCTTAAAATAATTAAAAGAATCGCTTAACAAAAATTAAATTGAAAATTCTGGGACTTCAAACTGAAACTTGGCATTATGTTACGCCTCTTAATTCGAACTCAGGGAAATTGAAATGCTGTAGCTTTGAAGTAAAAACGCATCTGGTGAAGAAGAAGAGAATAAAATTTAAATGCCAGAATGTCTCCTTAGAGCTTGAGTCTTGGGTATGAAATATAGTTGTGGTCAGAAGTTTACATATACTCATTATGGGCATGAATGTTGTGGTCATTTGGAGCTTCTAATGATTTCTTTGAACTGTTTTTTTTTTCAAGAGAAATGATTGTACTGCATACATCTGTAATAATTTTTTTTTATCTGAATTGCATGCACAAGTTTAAATTTATTGTAGATTGTCTCTAATCCACACAGGGTTAAAACTATACATACATGCTCGAGCATATAGATGCACGCCCACTAATATTTGGTTAAATCTCCTGTGGAAAGTTCCACCTCAACCAGATGATTTGGTAGCCCTCAACAAGCTTCTGGGATAATTCTGGCTGGATATTTGACCACTCTTGGCAGAGTTCATTTAAACTAGTTGGTTGAAGTTGAGCCTTTCGGAAGGCAGAAGCTTAATGTCAGCCTGCATTACCAAAACCAGTTGTCATATGTTTTTGGGGTCATTGATCATTTTTGGGATCATACCTTCACCTTTACTCCTCCAAACATAGCGTGTTTCACTGTGGTCAAATGGCTCAGCTTTTGTTCCGTCTGAACAAAAACTTTTCTCCAGAAGTCATTTGGCTTGTCCATGTGAGATTCAATATATACATGCACTGACTTAAATCTTTCAATAAGTGGTTCTGAAGGTTCTACGATGTCTTTTAACTTTGGTGTTTCACCACTTTGCCAAAGAAACTATTGGAACACAAGTGTTACTATCCACAATGAAGCATTTTAAATCCCTGTTGACTGAGAGGGTGCAAACCAAGAAATGAGCCTCTCTTCCAGAACCAGCACCTTCAAGCTCGACTGAAATTTGCAGCTGCCCACATGGATGAGCCAAATGGCTGGTCTCGGTGCAACTTGCTAAGGGAATTTTAACGAAAAATTAGTGGGATGTATCTATATATTTGAGCCCGTGGGTACACTTTAGAACCTGTGTGGATTAGAGAAAATCCAGAATAAATTTAGATCTTGTTTTTAAAGTTATTAAAGATGTATGCTGTACAATCATTCCACCCTGGAAAAAGAATGACCCCAAATTACCATGGCATTCATGCCCATGATGAGTGTAAATAAACTTCTAACCACAACTGTGGATGTGACTGGGAAGAAGACATCTTTGAGACGCAAAGAGAATTATAACCTCCTCGCACCAGACAAGCACAAGTATATTATAAATTGGATTTGAATCTTACTCTCCTGAGGGAAAGTCTCATACTTAACCCACCGTGCCACAGATTCTGACTTGCTATCTGGTCTTTCTTGCTCTTCACACAACTTTTACAATTCACTCAGTCTGATCTGAACATATTTGTGATTAGCCTGTCAGAGCCCAGAGAAGGTGCAGGAGTCTAATTCCCTATCAGGCAACTATATGAAAGGTTGCTGTGGAAATTTCCTCTTGTCCAGTGACGCCAAAAACTTCAGGCCAGCTCCAGCTTTTTTTGTCGGATAAGCAGTGATTCACAGAGAGCAATAGCCTCAGATTCTGGGACTTTATTGACCTTCGAATGATGACAGCAGCATAAAAAGTACTATATTAAAATAGAGCTCCCTGAGAGCTAGCTAGCAACATTCCCCCAGAATATAGTCTCTTCTGTTTTTTAAAGATGTCTGAACCTTAGTCTTGCTATCAATTGCTATGATTCAGGTGTTGCCTTTTAATGCTATTCACCATTTTGCTTCAAGAAAATAGCTGCAATATCCACCCGCTTCTTTTCAGACTTATTCCTCTCCTCCTCCTTCGCCTTCCTACATGCAGTAGTTAAGCATCCATGGGTTTCTCCTTTCACTTTTATTGCAAATAATTTTTAGTGTATTTACATGTACTTGTCTGTCTTCCTGTTTTTCCGTGTGTCGTGTGTCTTTATGTTCATTCTGTGTTTTTGTTTGTTCGGCCGTTTGCTTGTTTGTCTGTAGCTCAGACTCGTGTGACAGTCATCTGCCAATCATCCGAAGAGGGGAGGGGTCAACAGAGGAGACATACGACGAGAGCTATGTTGAAGACAGGGTGTACCATGAGGATGACCACTCGCTCTCCTCTGACATGTAGCGTTTAAACACATATGCACTCAAAAACAGCAACGGAAAAAAGCATATTTTATCCCCAAGCCTTTAATATTTCACATCTTTTTTTCTTTATTTTATGTATTTGTGTGCTCTTGTTAGGCTGGTGTATCACGACGAGACTTGTAAGCAGTTGACTCCCATGGAGGAAGCAGAGGAAGTAGAGGACAGAAGAGGAGGAGGAGGGTGGCAGTCTCCCAGGAGAGTCTTCCTCTGTCCCACCTCTCTGGGTGAGAAGAGGCACATGCATTTAAAAAAAAAATGTTGTGTATAAATTGTGCTTGCTGTCATTTACGCATCTTTACATGCTGTGTTTTTGCATATTTGCGGCATTGATGTCAGGGCGGAGATCATCCTTCCATCTGGAGTGTCTCCGGAGACAGTCGAGGCCAGACGTCTCTCAGAAGACGGCTGTACCTTTACATCTTGTACATCATCAGGTAGCAGACGCCTACATAATAAAGGCAAACACACAGTTACAGATGCACATAAAAGGACATGCAAACCAAACATAATGCTCCCGGCAGCTCCTCTCTAACTCTCTCCCTCTCCTCCTCCAGGCTCTGGCTGTAGCAGGGTTGAGTCCTCTGCTAAGACGGAGTCACTCGCCGACCCTCTTCAGTCGGCTGTGCTCCACACCTCCAGCAAGTCCCACAGGTATACCAAGAATTTTTAAGCATTTTCTGTCCTTTACATATTAAATCAGTGAGAGAGTTCTAACTAATGTTTATACTTTCCTTAGCTCAATGCAGTGATGCCTCCTACCAGCGAGTTCCCTCTCTGAGGCTAGAGGGCACCAACTCCCATGAAAAGCTCAATACCAGCTTGCCCTCTGTCAACTGTGGCCCGTGGTAAGAATTAAAACTGCTCCAAGGAACAGTTTAAGCACAAGTGACGGTTTTTATGATAGTTTAGCCACAATAACGTTTTAAACAAATCACTTCCCCTCCTAGGTACAATGACAGTAATGGGAATAGCCCGGTGCCCAGTCCTAGCCCCACCCCTAGCATGTCAGCGTCCAGTCAAAGGGCACCGCGGCCAGTGTCGCTCACTGTGCCGTCGCTGTTGGGAAAAGACTCCAGCTCGCTGTCTCACGGCAGCGCAGGCAGTCTAGTGGAGGCGGTGAGTATGAGTTATATGTACCTGTATCTGTGTATAGGTTGATGAAGGTTATTCTCTACCTGTTATTTAGCATATATTCAACACCATACTGTAACCCATGGCACATTAAACCCTTCTCTTCTCTGTCTATCCCTCTTTTACTCATTCCCTGTCAAGGTCCTAATATCAGAGGGCTTGGGTCATTTTGCCCAGGACCCCTCGTTCATTGAGGCGACCAAAGCGGAGCTGGCTGATGCCTGCGACATGACCATCGAGGAGATGGAGCACGCCGCCAACAACATTCTCAACGGCAACTCGCCCACAAACGCCACATCCAGTACCTCCTCCACCTCTCAGCACAGCCCTAACGGCAATGTCCTCCCCTTCCACACAGCAGCAGCAGCAGCAGCATCAACGCACAGGGACCGAGTGGTTGGCTTGAGTCCTAGTGAAGGTGGGGGAGAAGCCGCAGGAAGCAGAGGCTCCATACACGGTCCCTCCTCTATAGAGGAGCGGCAGGAGCTGCTAGCCAGAGAGAGAGGACAAGAAGAAGAGGAGGAGGAAGAAGAGGAGGAGGAGGAGGAGGCAGGAGGGAGAGAAGAGGGGCACTACAGAAGCTCGCTTGTGATCGGAGGAGCACGACAGAGAAACAGCGGGCTGTTGGAGGACGAGGATATGGAGTGTGTGACAAGCTTGTAGGAGTCAAGTTAATGGGTTCGATCGACGAATTGGCCCTTCTGACATCATCAGAGACTGATGCTTGTCAGGTGCTGCTTACAGCACTGCGGCTGGCTCTGTCTGTCCCCACCCTTCACATACGCACGCACACACACACACATATACAAACACACTGTCGCTCTGGACAGTGGCGGCCAGTGATGCAACCTTAAACACCTGGTTATGACTCTGTTTGTCTGTCTATGAGTCTGTCTGTCTATGAGTTAGTATATGGAAGGATGTTTGTTGTAAAAAACAATATATTCCGCGAGCGTGTGCTTACACGCGTTTGTCAGAGTGAGCTAGGATTTTTTTCTATCTGTGCGCGCGCGTGTGCATGTGTTCTCCACACGTGTCTGAGTGTGTCTCTAAAGTGCCTCACAGTTTTATCATGTTCTCAAAGTGTTAAGTGCAGAAAAGTAGACACAAGCAAAAAAGACAAAGGGAAGTAAGAGTGAAGGAAGGTAGACAAGAAACAACAGAGCCAGGAAGTCCTTCCTATGGATCTCCTGCAGACAACATAGTGTGTTTAATGTTTTCATTTCCTACGCCTACTTTGTGTTGTTGTTGTTGTTTGTCTGGCCGCCATGACACCAGGTAGGGGACAGCAGACCAGCTTTTGAAAGGGGTCAGTTTTGGATTACAGTTTGACCACACCCACTTGCGGTCAAAGGTCAACTCCTCCTCTTTGGTTCACTGATGATGAAGCGCTGTATTGAGTAAAACAGGGGTGAAAAAAACCCTGTTTGAAATCTCATTTCTCCTCCTCTTCCAAAGCTAAGGAACCATGGAGCACAGCCCTGCCAGCCTGGAGGTGGGATTGAGGTGACACACCACCTCCAGCCAAAGGGGGGGGGGGGATTTGAGGGATGGTCCAACAGCCGCAATAAGGCGGCCATAGGGATGGGGGGCCCAGGCAGAGGAAGACACTCTTGGGCCAACGGGAAGCTAGCCAGCTCTTTTTCATTTTTTCCACCGCTGGTCAGGAAAACTCCAGCGAGAGACAAACTTGAATCGTCTGTCAACGTGATCTGGCTCTGCCTCCTCCACCGCTTTTCCTCGTTTGGCCACACCCACTTGCTGCCCCGAACAGGAGGAGCACTGGGTGGCTAAGCAGAGACAGCGAGCCCCCCCTTTCTGCCTCATACCTCGCTGTTCCTCACTCCTTCCTCCCTCCTCTTTGGTTACTTCACCATCCCTCTCCCTCCATCGCTGAGTCTTTTTGCTTTGTCAGCCCTCGGGGAGGCGTGCGTTTGTTGAACGGGGCAACAGAGATGGAGGGGTGCGCGGGAGAACGGGAGTGAGCGATTGAAATGAAAAACAGATTCTGCCGTCAATCAAAGACACTTCCTTCTTCAGGACCCTCCTCTTCCTCTCAGCGTGGAATCCTACTGGATTTGCTGCCACACACGATTTCTACAGACCACGCCCACTATGTATTTAACAGTTCAATATTGTGCAAAACTGGCTAGCCATGACTATTTTTGTTTTATATTCATGATGTTATTGGTTTAATTTATCCTTGATTTGTTTGCACAATCGGGGTGCTGGTCTTATAAATGTATTTTTGCTCGGTTTATTTTAGGAGAATTTTAAGAGGTTTTAAGTAACGAAGCAGGGCGTAGTGTTTGTGTGCGAGTGCATAACTATATTTGTGCGTGCGGATGTGTGTCTGCGTTTTAGTACAGGACGTATGAATGCGTGAGATAGAGTGCGTATCTTTAAAAAAGTGGGGAGGGGGGGTCTTTCTCTCTATCAGTATGCACCTTTTACAGATTGTATCTATTTATTTATTTATTTTTTTTCCCAGAAGAGAAAAAAATGTGTGCCTGCGTGTGTGTTTGAGTGATTACTTGTGTATTCTAAAAAGCTGATTTTAAGCCTAGACAGTAAATTAAGGTAGCATTACAAAGTATGGTCTCGTTTGTGTGTATGAATGTGAGGGTGTGGGTGTGTGTGGGTGTGTGGGTGTGTGTGTGTGGGGGGGGGGGGGGGGGGGGGGGGGGGGGTG